>ONZK01002803.1:10844-26151 GCA_900322385.1 Pharnaceum exiguum | reverse complement strand
ATTTCACTCATGTCGTGGGTCATTAAATTTACACTTTAAGCCATGGGTTATTCTTAGACCTTTGTACCACCCAAATTAGGAAAACAGATTTAGGACACAGAGTAGTGTTTAGGTAAAATGATGTGAATAATCCTATTTCAACCGATTATCCTAAATAATATAATCCTTACTTCAAACCTTTTAGGCCCGGACGATCCAATAACTTTATGAAATGTGTTAAACTGCAAAATTAAAACTTTGTGTTTTCGTATATCCATTAGTCAATATAATTATTGATGGCTTAATGGAAGGTTTAATTTTCAAATAACTCGCTGTAAACTTTTAGTTGGTTCGTTCTAGACCATGAGGTTACAATGCAAGTTAGGATTATTCACATCAATTTTTAAAGTGTGAATTATTTCAGGATTGCCTATTTAGTACTCTATTTTCACCAAGATGCCTCTCTGATGTTGGAGTATTTATAGCTGCGCTAAACTCCATGTGTAGAGGGTTCAGTAATTAAATAAACTTAATGCAAATGTGCTTCTTCTTTTATGGTTTGATAATGCAATTGGGACAATGATACACATACACTTGGAGCATCTTTAATAGTTGAACCCAAAAGGAGTTTTATAGCTGGATCTCACTCTTACACACACTATTCATCAAACCTTAAACCCAAAAACCTCAACTCCCCTATGAATAAATCTCAAATTAGGTTTATGGGTGAGACCTAGGTGTGTTCTCCCTTTCTTCCCTCCCTCCCTCCCTTCTTTCCTTTCTCTCTCTATTTTTCCCAACTCAAACCAGGTTTATACCTATAAGTCAAATAATTCAGTTTGTTTACACAAACCTCCCCATAATGGTACTCAAACCTATCCCAAGGTTTATATGTCAGTATAAACCTCAAAAAAGAGACCATTGCTCATGCTCTTAGTGTGAGTGTAAATAACATACACTACAAATTGTTTTTTGACACGCGGCATATGGGGGGGGGAGGTATCTATGTTGATGAACATTTTGGTGGGAAATTGAGAACTTGGGCGCCAAAGCAATGTGACACACGGGGAACAAGTGTAAACATAGAGTCTAATCCCTTGATTGATTCCCTTTATTTATTCAATCAGATGATCTCATCCGATCATAAGATCTCAGCAACGATTCTTAATTTATACGGGTTCTCATTTTACACTCCCTCCCAAATTTGTAGATTTTTTTCCTTTTTTGATATTTTTGTAGTTCAGCTTTTTTTTAAAGGAAAAAGAGAGTTTTCAATAAATAATAGACATACGACATCTACAATCGAAATTAACATCAAAAAGATATGAAATCAATTGATCTTACCATCTTGTTGAACACAACTCTTTGTAGATTCATATGATCATTAAACTTTATAAGAACCCAACAACTCTCATAATTGAATAAACTCTTACAAAGAAGAGACTAATTTTAGCAAATTCTACAATACTCCCAGGAGTAGGGAGCAAGGTACTCCAAATACAAAAAAAAACAAATTTATACAAAATACCCATTTCTCCATCCTCTCTCCTCACCAACCCCACTTTCTCACCATTGTCACCCAAAAAATCCGGCCACCACCACCACTGCCAGCCGCCGTCATAACAGCGAGGCCTTACACCGCTATATACTACACATCACCCTCCAATCGAAACCCCAACATCTCTCTTTCTCTCTCACATCCATAAACTCAATCTCATCACCCATAACCACCACATTCTCTCTCCACATCCACACCCACAACACCCATCACACCCGATTTTTCTCGGCGTCATCCACTACAAAAAAAGGCATTTAACAACTGTGTAAAAAACTGAAAAAAAGGGCCATCGAAAAAATCAATAATAAACAAATTAGCCGACGCTAGGTCAACGTCGGCTATGTTGGGCCGACGCTGGCCCAATGTCAGCTCACTAAATTATGTCGCAGCCCACGCATTGAAAACAACAGAGAGATTCCCTATATTAACATATTTCGACAGCTATTGAATAAGAAATAAGTTTGGTTTGTTGGTGAAGTACACTTGTTCCACGCGTGCGGGTTGGATTCGAAACATGTGTAAACACAAATGTAGGGGAGCGGGCACTGTTTGAAATTATTTTTTTGCAAATTTTTTTTTATTTATCCGACGCTGTGCTCAGCTTCAAATTTAAAATTTGACGCTATGCCAGCGACGGGAGAAAAAAAGCCCAATTTAGAAACTGACTGAAATTTGTTGCTAAGCCCGTTGCTAAGGGGTCTTAGCAACTTAAATCTAAGCTTTAGCAACTAATTTGTGACCTCCCGAACATTCATCTGTGACCCCTATTTCTTAATATGTGACATCTTAAACTCAATTTGTAGTCTTCTAAATTTGTGGCCCTTTAATTTGTATTTGTGACTAAGAATTGAGGAGAAAGAATGGTTTGAGGTTTTTTGTGACCATGTTTGAAATTTTTGATAAGGAAAAATAGTGGGATTGGGTTTTCTTTTAGAGGAGAGAGAGTGTGAAAAAAATGGTATTTTGTGTGAGGAAAAAGAATGGGGATCTTGAGGAGAGAGAGTGGAACCATGAGAAAATAAATTTCAATGGGAAGTTTGGTTTAGGAGGAGAGAGAATGAAATGGGGTTATTGTGGTGGTGTTTATTTTCAAAATGAGAGGAGAATGGGGAGGAGAAGTACAGCTGTACGTGGAAGAAAGAAGGGGGATGGGGTATTTTTTTTTCTAGTGGGGAGTATATTGCTATATGCAACCGGGAGTATAGTAGAACAATTGGCCTACCACTAGTGTATAAAGAACTAATGGCAGACCCTACTGGAGGCTAGAGTTTTTTTTTAGAGAAGAGGGGGAAGGGAGAGAGAAGTTTTTTTTTTAGGGAATTATGTTCTCTTGTAGTTCAGCTAAAATTAAACTACGCATCATATATATTTTCAAATTGAACAACTAATTATAAGAAGAAAAAAAATACGATTTCACATAAATTTTATGTTGTTATTAATAAATTAGAGCATATAATATATGTTCATATAGGCCATGTTCTTTATAATAGTTTCATTCAGCTCAATTCAGTTCACTTCAGTTTTTCGCAGTTCATCTCGTAACTTGTGAATGCCATAAGTTTTGATCACAATATCCATTTGTAAATATTAGTATATCATTGGAAATGTCTCACCATTTAGTTTCATAAACGTACAATATTGATAGGGTTTTGATAATTTTTTCATGTCAAAACAATTAAACAAAACAGTTCCATTTTTTTCAGTTCAGTTCAATTCAATTTTATTCAGTTCAGTTCAGTAATATTCAGCTATAAGCTCTAATTTGTAGTTCAGTTTTTTCCAGTTAATTGTTTAGTTATCTATATTATATACTAAGAGAGGCTACGGATAGAGAAAATTAGAAGAGTCTCGCCTTTTATAGTCCGGCTAATGCTCAGGTGGAAACTTGAGATTAGCTGGAAACTATAGTTTAACCATGAAAATTGCCATAAATTAATTTATGTAATTAAAAAAAATTCAAAACTCAACAAGGAAAGAAAAAAAAAGAAATCTGAAAAAATATTGATTGAATTAGGAAACAATATGTTTTTTATTAGAAATAGAAACTGTTGTCATTAAATTTGGAATAAAACATTTTTAAAATTTACAACTTTTGTATAATTAGAAAGAAAATAAAAGACTTCCCATCAAAAAAAGAAAACAAATAAAGGACTAAATTTCTTTTCTTGAAACAAAAAAAAAAGAACGTTTCAGAGCTTGTTTTTTTTTTTGGATGGGAATTTGATGCACATTAGCTAGAAATAGAAACTGTTGTCATTAAATTTGGAATAAAACATTTTAAAAATTTACAACTTTTGTATAATTAAAAAGAAAATAAAAGACTTCCCATAAAAAAAAGTAAATAAAGGACTAAATTTCTTTTCTTGAAACAAAAAAAAAGAACGTTTAAGAGCTTAGAATTTTTTTTTGATGGGAATTTGATGCACATTAGCTTTTCTTTTCTTTTTGATAGCTTTTCTATGGTAAGTACGTGATTGAATTTTTTTTATGGAGTATATGATTGAAATTTTAAAAGAGGGAATATTTGAATTAATGAATTTATAGTAGAAGTCATCTCTAGAGGTTAGGCAGTGTATATCTGAAATTATTGATCTAATGATTGAAGGAGGGATCACAAGATGCATGTGGCTTAGTTTTCGGAATCACAATTAGGGTGTATTATGATGGTTGTAAGATCTAATTAAAAAAAACTGAACTGAAATGAGAAAAACTGAAAAATAGTGAACTGAAGTGAAAAAAACCGAAGAAGGCAGTTAAAATTATAATTAAAACTAAACTAAACTGACCTGAAAGACACTAAATTGAGTTGGAAAAAACTGAACTATAGTGTTACCAACGAACAAAACACTGCCTTAGTATCGATCATGTAGATCTCTATTAAATTCACTTAGGTTGTGTTTTATTCATCTTTATTGTTATAGATTGCTTCACTTCAGTGTATTTAAGTTTTTTTTTTCATTTATAGTTATAATTTTAACTAAATTCAGTGTTTTTCAGCTCAATTTATTTGATTCTTAATGATCGATTCTTATTCATTTTTTCACTCAAAACCCATCATACTTAATTTATTTAATTTAGGGATTTATTTTCTTATATCAATTTTTAGTCATGGCCAATTAAACGTCACTACATCAAAAATAACCAAGGAAACGAACTGAGAAAGACGACCCGAGTGAAACAATATGAGATGTCAAGTGGAAGTCGTACTTACTATATGGACTTTTTGTCAAGATGAAGGATGAGAAAAGCACAAACAACATAAGTAATTTGTAGTAATTTTGACATTTAATTTACATTACTATCAATTTTCAAATTCCGTGCATCGCACGGGGCTGCACTAGTATTTACATTATAATTCACTCCAGATCAGTTAAGTTCAATTCTTTGCAATTAAGTTCAGTTAATTAAGTTCAGTTTTTTCCAGATAAGTTTAGTTCATTTCAGTTTTTTCAAGTTAAGTTCAGTACAATTAACCTTTTAATCAATTGAACAATACAGAGCTTTAGAATTGAACTGATATATGTGTTTTGTATAATTTTATTGTTAGTTTAGATTTTTCACATTCTACAAACCTCATAAATGAAGACTCCAGCATATATTTAAATAAAAATAAAATAAATGCCACTTATCGTAAACCCAATTTGTTTGATATTATTGTGACACCAAATTTTAACTTTTCAAGATTTCTTTTCACAAATTAAATTACATGTGTCCATTTTTTGTTCATTTAAAAATGTACGCTTTTTAATATTGCAATAATATAAGGGCTTTGCCCCCTTCGCACCCAAAAAAAAAAAAAGTACGCTTTTTTATATTTTCAGCACTGATTAATTGTTTCTTCTTTGGAGGGGGAGGAGGGGGTGGGAGAAAAATTTGGTAATGATCAATTTGGGGATGTGATTGAATCTTTGCGATTGCACGAAGCACTTACCAAAAAACCGTACATTTGAAATTTTCAAATTGAAATTCAAAAATATTCATGTTTCCTCCTACTAAAAAAGATTCATTGTTAGTTATGGAATGTAATTAACTTAGTTTATTGGTTAACTGGGAGCTGACACATCACCGGTACACTAGGTGTATGTGTAGCTTTGTCAATGCAATTGTGCTTTGATTCCAACAAGTGTGCTTCAATTAAATGAAGAAGACAACTTAAACCCTATCATGATATAGGTACAAAGAAGATTCTGAGAATACTATATCAGAATGTGGTGAAAGACAGTGGATAAATCGAATGAGATGGCTCCCAACTGTAGAGGAACATCTTAATAGAGGTAAAACACTGTTGGAAAAAGCTAAGCAGATCCAAGAGGAAGGTGTGGTGTATGATGAGATTCAAACTCGCGGTGAGAGGTTGCTTGTAGGAGAGTTAATGGGTAGGACCGCAAATGCGCTTTTGACGGATGTGCTTGACGCCATACAAAATGGAGCTGTATGCATCGGCATTTATGGACGTGCTGGAGCGGGGAAGACAAACCTTATGAAACACCTATACAATAAGGTGTATGATGACTATATGCACTTCAGAGCTGTATATTGGGCCACGGTACCTGAGGAACCTGCAGACAACAAGGACATTCAGCAGAGCGTCGCCGAGGGAATGCATTTCCACTTTGATGATGAAGATGAGGTTAGAAGGGCTAGCTTGTTAGCAATGAGGTACAGTTGCAATTAATTCAAATTTGATGTGACTTTATTTAGCTCTATGCATATATATATATATATATATTATATTGTGAATTTGTTACGTTCGTAAGTTACGAGTTGAAATGCAACTTTGAAGTGGACTAAAATGAACTTAAATTGTATAGAACAAGCCCATATTAGTATACATATCAATTTTTTTTATACATAAATTATCCAAGAATATTGCGAACAGGTTTAAAGCAAATGAGGACGACCCAGGCCATGCAATTCAATTCTTGGACAATGTCAATGAGAGATTTCCTTCCTATGAGTTACTAGGAATACCCTCACGCGAGACTAGTAATGGCTCTAACTCTGCTGCCATCCTAGTTTTTACAGCTCCAACTGAAGATGTCTGCAACATGTACGTATGCTCGATCTATTCTTGCCTTCTTGGTATATAAAATATTAATTAATACATGCTATTTGCTAAGTCCATTTGCCCACCTCACCAAATATTAATTTTTTTTTTCTTTTGCTTCATAGGATGGGCTGTGATTATAAGGTGAAGATGGACCTCCTTGAAAAAGATGAAGCAAGGGACTTGTTTTTGCATGAAGCTAGGCTAAAAGAATTTGATCAAGACGACAGGCTAAGTATCGAAGAAGTGGTATCTGATGTGATCGAGCAATGTGCCTGCATGCCATTGGCAATTATTGTAATAGGACGATCCATGGCTGGGATTGACGATATAAGGGAGTGGAGACATCGTCTAAACGAACTTAAAAACCTCATTGAAAATATTGACGATGTTGAGGTCAAGATACTTGAGCAGCTCAGGTTTAGCTACTTATGCTTGAAAGATGAAACCACAAAACGTTGCTTCAGAGCATCTGCAGAATTTATTGTTGATGATCAGGAACTGAACAAACAAGTGATCATTGATTATTGGATTTCACGGGGGATTATATGTACACGGCTGCCTCAAAACAATGGAAACGATCATGGCTATACTATACTGAATAGGCTGGAGCGTGCGTGTTTGATAGAGGTGTTGAATGTCAATGGAATGGTGAGGATGAACAGGTGGATTAAGAAAATGGCAACTACCATGCCTGATGATTGAGAGATTCAATCATAAGACAATAATATAGATATTATTGTGGTTTGTTTTATAAAATGTTCCAAAATGTTTTGCAGTTTGATAGACTTGAGCACTCCTGAAAACTCAGAATTTTTTTCAGTTTTAATTGGTTTATGTACGTGTAATTATTGTCTTACCATTTAAATGCCTAATAGGCTATATGATTTTTGTTTCAAAATATGCAATTCGACACTATAACATCGATATGCATATATTATTGATCCCAGCATCTCTTCACAACAAGAAGATCAGAACATCTTTGCAACACTTTTTTTTTCCTAATTTACCCCTTTCATTTACCCTTTACCCCAAATTCTATCAAAGGGACACAAAAATGTTGTGCAACATCTTATACCCACGGCCACAACAGCCGCCCAAGCCGCTCCCCAAGCCATACAACAATCAAGCATTAATGTCCAAATCCACCGACAATTAACAACAACCCATACAACAGCCGCCACCAAGCCGCCAGTCACTGCCCCACCCAATTCCAATCATCGCAACCGTTAGCAACTTAAACCCACCGTTGAAGCCCATCACCACCCAAACTCCGTCGCTGCAAGCCCATGTCTTGAATTCCATCACGGCATCACCTGCGGACTCGCCCCTTCTTACCACCGAGAAAAAAAATTACCCACCCATTCCCTATGCATGCTGCAAGTCTTCAGCAAAGTAATATCGCATGAATTATCATTACTGTAACCCCCTCCATGACTCCACTCTTTCTCCTTCCGCTTACAAACTAATGGGGGCAACAAGAAACCATAAATAACCCATAACAATATCAATAAATCCTGGGAAATAATCTATATTACCACCCTGTCCACCCAAACTCTCAATGGTCATCATCAACGTCCAATAATGATACCATACAGTAGTATACTACCAAAACCGGGAAAAAAAAATCTCTGCATTTATTTTTTTTAGTCAGTCATAAAGAATTTGAATTTGAAACTAATAATTTGAAGTTATTAAACTTTCTGATTTAGTAACTGTTAATTGTTCATATATACAGTATTAAAGTTTCTGATATACTCGTAGTAACCAATGATAGAAAAGGTGGAGAATGAATATTGAATAGTCATGGTGTTGACGTCTGTAATAGGTAATGGCGGAGGTGGAGACTGTCTTGACTTGGAGGAGAAAGACGCTGGATGACTGGCGTTGGAGAATATTGAGAGGGAGAAGTAGGAAACTAAAAAGGGTATTGTTGGAAAAAAAAAATGTTGCAGTTCACTTTCAAATGTTGTGAAGAGATATATTGATCATTTGCATCATAACATATATACAGTAACATACTGCCGTAGTTTGGGCCTTGGGGTGATAATGAAACTTTCTACTCGACTCAATCAAAGCTCGATCAAAATACGTCTCATCAAAGCTCGGGCTTGGCTTGACATATTTCTCTAGGTTAATTTGGTCAAGCCACTTAATCACTTCCTTCTCAAGGTGATGCTCTTTTATAGCAAAGAAAGGACGTCCATTCGAGTTGCAAATGTGGCCTACAAATGAGTAATGAGTGTGTTATCTCTTTATTAAAATTCAATTACTCGAGAGCACGGTCCATAAACTAACAAGATTTATGTAAACAATAATGCACGGCCCAAATACTCGAGAGCAATGATGAAGTGTTGTTCTAGAAATAAATAGATTTATGCTTTTAATGCTTCCAGGAGAAGAGCGAGTCTACAAGAGTTCTGATTCTGTATGCTTTCAATGTTACAGTCATGTTTTGACATAGAATTTTTGTGGGACTTTGTAATGGTACAAGGCTGATGCGTGTGCTAGAGATGGGTAAACAAGTTATACAAACTGAGATCATTGGAACTTAGAGGGGTGATTAGAGACTACCTTTTAAGCTGCAGAAAAGGCAATTTTCTCTATTAGTGTGCTTTGCCATGTCTGGTTAAGCACGTTGAGATTAGTTCAATGGATTTCCACTACTGAATGTAAAGTTCAATTGTACAGATGTTGTCCTGATCTGTTCGTCTAATGAAGTTTCTTTAGCTGTAGCAAATTAAAGGCTCCAAGGTCACCTGTTTGATCAATCATTAGCTAAATTAAATACTTTTTAAAGTGTGTTTACCACTTCATGCCGGTTCTATCACATTGGATTTCTTACATTTGATATTTTGATCAATCAAATTCATTTTGTGGTGACATTTGATATTCTGATGAAGGTCATATTAAATTAAATATTTGCATTCTGAGATCAAGGTTTTATTGATGCTTAGTTATGATAAGATTGCATTTTTTTATAGCTAATATCTAGTTTCTCTTTTTGTTGCAATCATGACTCAATTAGCTATTGGCGTAGTTTTACATTTTTTGAGCACCATAATTACAACTACTAATACCATTCGAACGGGTGTTTATACAAAGGGACTTAACTTTATACCAAAAGCATTGTAAGACTTTCTCCACTTGCTGTTATCCTCAAGTATTTAATAAAAAGACAAATATATTTTGAAAGGTTCTGACATTTTTTCTAAACGATTAAAGCTTTTTTAAAACATATTGCTAAAGAATATGTACAATTTAAATGAACCTTATTGCACGGGGTTTCAACCTAGCAACATATATAACATACTGCCGTAGTTTAGGCCTTGGGGTGATAATGAAACTTTCTACTCGACTCAATCAAAGCTCGATCAAAATACGTCTCATCAAAGCTCGGGCTTGGCTTGACATCTTTGATCGGCTGAGCCGAGCTAGTCGAGCTAGCCAAAACTCGGCTTGGAAGGCTCGTGATCTTCCCGGTATATATTATTTACTTTAATTTTAGATAAATATACTAGATCTATATATGTCAATATAGCTTAGGCTTTCGAACTCGTATTATATGGACTTGTGTTAGGTGAATTACTATGTGGACTTTCTTTACGTTTAGCATAGTAGGAAGTTTTAGGTTTTAGACTTTAATTTACTTTTGGTTTTATATTGTTGAAAATTAATGTTTTGAGATACATGAAATGTACTACATTAAAAAAAATATACCAAATTAATTGTATTTAACGACCACGGAATTTGAGTCTAGGCCCTTAATTATGATCTGGGATGCAAAAAGGTTAGCTCAGAAGCTTGCGAGATTTTTACGTGCTCGAGCTAAGCTTATTTCAATTTTTACATGCCGAGACGAGCTTGAAATTGAAAGTCCAAAGATCTTTGAGCTTGAGCCGAGCAGCCAACATAAAAACATTATGAATGAATCGAGACTATACCCAAATTACAATTTTCCATAATGGGTTAGTATATGGTCTAAGGGCTAAGGCAATATATGTGGTGAACTATAAGCTTTTGTCAAGGATCAAATCCCTCCATTTTTGCAAGTTTAGCCACATTTTTTAAAATCATTTTATTATTTGTATAAGGTCATATTTTGAAGAAATATAACTATGAATTTGGTATTCCTGTAATCCTGTTCACAATTTTATGCTTGTTAAAATATATCTGAATCAAATGTCCTCCGTTCACCTATTTCATTTCCGGTTTTACATGGTATAAGAACGCCATTCACCCCTCATGACATGGGCAGCTACACGTTTTGAACCAGATTGATTAGGCCTAAGTTCGGGTGTAATATGAAACACCTTGCTTTCGAATGCCCTTGGATCTTGCAGTGGTCACAATAGTAATATGATCTTCTGTTTCCATTATAATTGTTGGTGTTGTCGAAATTATTCGAGCTTGTGAGCATTAGGAACAAAACCAGAACGTGGCCTTGTATTGTATGATGACTGACTCTGATGTTGATTGGTATAGCCAGAAGAATTACCATATGATCTTTGGTATAACCCTTTGCAGCAAATGCCATTGAGTCAGATGTTAAAAACATCAGTATCTAGAAAGTTCCTTTGTGATTCATCTTAGAATGATTAAGCCATATGCAGTATCAACATCATCGAACTAGGTTCATCATCAAAATACTCCCTCGTAATGTGTAGTGAACGCCATTCAAACCAAGTAAAAATTTCACAACTCTTTTGTATTCAACATTTTCACTGATAGATGTATTAACATCACAAGTGCAGTTACCACCAGTACATACAAAATCATGACTATCCCAAAGTGCTTTCAATACTGTACAACTGAATATTTGCCTTGGGTAGCTGCAGCTAAATATTACTCCCTCCGTTTCTAAAAGTTCTTCCACTTTTTCCTTTTTGGTTGTCTTATAAAGTTCTTCCACTTTTCAAATCTAGCATGATTTTTTTGGCCAAATGACTCATTTATCCCTTGTATTTCACCCAAATTACCCTACCCCTCATTCTCACTCACCCCTTGTTGAGGGTAAATTAGTTTTTTTCCAACTTTCTTAAAATATGTGCACTCCTCAAAAGTGGAAGAACTTTTAGAAACGAAGGGAGTAGCTAAATATTTCTCTATTTGCAGTATTTTGGGACCATTATTCTGAGAGTAACGTTTGTGTAATTCCTTCCACACAATTCCTTCCACATAATCGCTGCATTAGAACAGTAAATAATTGTTGTTCTGGAAATACTCTTTTCACAAGAAAATAACAACCAAGATATATATCACCATCTTGTCACACCTTTCCCATTGCCTACCAAGATTCGGATCATTTGGTTTTGGGCAAGAACCATCAACAAACCCAATCTTATTTCTAGCAATTAAAGCTATCTCCACTGCACGTTTTCCAATCATCAAAATGATCTCCAATAAGTAACTCAAAAGCTAACTGATGATGTGGGTGATCAACTGACTAACAAATACCTCATGCTGGTGATCTGTTGTTTGAGTTGTCGTGATTAATCACGAAGAAAATGGATCAACCAAGAGAGATAAGGGAAAAGTAAAGATATGGGCTTTCACCTGGCATAAATAAATTAAAAAATTGTGAAGTGAAAAGTAAAGATAAGGGACATCTTCTTAGTCATGCCATCTTCATTTTTCGAGTGATGAGTAATGACTGTGATTGTGATCGTGCAACAACACAACTACAGCCTTGAGCTTGTAATGATATCGATCTCCATTACTGTAGATTTTAGTATTCCGCAAGTGCCGATGTCATGGATAAGATATAAATCCATTTTTCATCGATTTGGATGTTCATGTAAAGCCATTTGTCTTGGTTTAGAATACAAAAATTTTACTCCTGAAGTACCGTACCTAACCTTTTTTACCTTTGCAGTTGTGACAGCTCGCACAATCACATTCTCCCTACAAGTTTATCATACTAAGGGTAAGGAAAGTACGGCCGAGAGCAAAAACGATAAGTAAAGCAAGAAATACCATATAACAAATAAAAATCACAACATCTATATATACATATAAGCCCCAAGAAAACAAAATTGCATTCCATCACATGTCCAACGTATTAATTGTTTAAACATGTAACCCTCCCCTATTTACATCAAAAATGTAGGCTGTATCCAAACTTGAAGGTGTATTCTTGTGTGATTAGAGTGGGTATAATCCTATGAAAGACAAAAGACCCTTAATGCAAAGTTTTGAACAAAATTTGTAAATGGATTAGGCCTAATTCACAAAAAAAAGAAAGAAGCTCAATACTTCCACACATAAATATAATTATAAAGAGGTGTACGGTGATGAGTATACCTGGGCGTAGTTCAATGTTATAATGAAGTCACTTAATGCAAAGTTAAAAGACATATGCACGTTTAATTCAAAACATCAATTTCACAATTTTTAAAACTGAAAAAAACAATATGAAATTATCATTTATTCTTTTTTGGAAAACTAAAATTCACTACACGTCATTTGATTCTAAAACATCATAAATTCAAATTCTACGGAGGTACACTGGGGTGATCGACAATATTAATTTATCCTAGTTCATACACAATCGATCGAGCATGGAGAAAAAGGATACATTTAATGTACTGCACGTATATAATGTTTGCAGCACAGATTAAACTTTCAACACAGTCGCTAAGCATAGTCCCCATACATCTTCATGTGCACAAAGAATCAAAGGTTATGCATTCTAAACCTGGAACACGATAAAATGTAGAGTGCCTACGGAGTTATTTGGCTCCAAGGCATGCGCAGCCGCAATATAGATGACACACTGGCTATACAAATCATTCGTGATACATCCTTAGGGCTAACAGAACCGCCAATTCTTAGCAAGTCTTCTGCTAAGCCATACTGCAAAAACAGGAAAATATATTACATCGCTTGACGCTACTTTAGAGCTAGCTCATTAGTTAATGGATTAGTGATTACAACCAGTAAAAAGAAGGGATTACAGCTATAGAATCAAGATCAAACAGGACATGTTCATGGAGCACTGACCAGAACAGTGCCAAGATTGTATATAGTTCTATAGAAATCAAACTGCAATTGAATTGTTGCACATGGAACTGCATCAAGATGTGATAGGAAATGAGAAAAGTGACGCCTCAATTCAATAGCATATCAAATAATCTAAAAGAAATTTTTGTAATATTTTGTCGGTCAAAGAAACATGACTGAACCTTACTTGCTGCCGTTTTAACAATTTGGTGTTTTTCCTTTGCCAGAACTATAGCGTTGCGTTACTGCAACACAAAACTGAAAGCATTAAATGCCAAGTTCTATTAGCCGCAACAGTGCTTAACTTTCAAAGAATCCAACACAATGAAGAATGCATGCGTCAAGGTCAAGTGTATGTCTGTTTGCACATAAACATTGGTGGATTAGTTACCTGTAATTATTAAGAGCCTGGAAAGAGACAACAACCATGTCAGACTGAAAGTAGTACCAAAGAGTTCATAAATAAGAAACTGACAACAGGATATGGAGAAAGAGTGAGATGCATATGCAAATGAAAGATTTTACTTCCATAACGCCTTCAAATATTTTAGAACAAATTACCTGGGGACTGTTCCAATTTAACTGGACTGTTTTTTTGTAGTGCTCGGTGGCCTAGAGCATAGACAAAACGGGGTATTGAAGAGTTGAACAGTTTCTATCCTTTTAAAAAACACTTGAACAGTCCACTGAAAATTTACCGCTTGCATTAGCGGGCAGTTACTTTGTTGGGTGAGATATAATTAGTCGCAAGCAAATAACGACTCCACGTACATGTCTGTTCCAATTCCATAGATTTGCAGTTACCTTGAGATAGATAATAACTTTTTTTAAATGGCTTTAATCAGTTTTTTTACCTTTTAATATCACCAAGTAATTTGTTGAGAGCCCTTAGGATGGTTTGTAGAGTAACACGTGGGAAAAGCAATCTTTGCTTTAATATATGGAAGTAAGTATGGTGGTTCCATGGAATGGTGATCATGGGAACCACCACGAGTTAGTTATATCGTAGCCATTCGATTAAATATTAGGAAGATCTTGACCATTAAAAATGTTTAGAGAAATAAAAAATGAGTATAAAGTACCCTTCCAGGAAAAATAAAAAAGAATAACCAAATGTGGTTGACTGAATAGCATCAGAAGTTCAGCACTACAGTATCATTTATTCCGTAATTTTTTGATCTGGGTGGCTGTTGATTATTATCGGACGGTGTTTGTAAATGAAGATAAGGGAGATGGTTAATAGATTACTCCAAAAAAAAAGAAAAGAAAAAAGAAGCCCATATCATGTTCACTCATCTGGAAATAAAAGAACCGACAAACCGAGAAAGATATGCCGATAACCATCATTGTTTGGAGGTCGCCTGGGAGGAGGGGAGAAGAGTGAAGAGGATTTATGATGATCAGATGAGAATATTGCTCGACTACAACTAGCAAAGCCTTTTTTAATTATTATCATACACTATTTGATGTTTATTATATTTCAATGGCCAAGATCTGCTCAAGAATTAATTGGATGGCTCTGATCTAACTTGTGGTGGTTCTGATGATCACAAGTTCTTTGATATTGTATAGTATAGATAGATCAATGAATGTGCTAACCTTGTTTTTTTTTTTCAGGCATATAACTCAAAATACATGCATGCATTGTGGACCACTCATTTTATTGTCATCATATTTGTCACCACAGATTTTCCTATCCGTCGTGACGTATGATATGGTTT
>ONZK01002802.1:63114-76091 GCA_900322385.1 Pharnaceum exiguum | reverse complement strand
TGTCTCCATAAGCTGACAAAACGAACACAGCTTATCTGTAAAAGTTAAGCTTATCTTATAAGCTGAGCTTAAGATTATTGAATAAGCTGCCAATAAGCTGCGAAACGAACAGGGCCAAAATATTTCTGCGTGCATTGCACTTTTGTTATCAATTTTATTGTTCCTGTAATATGGGTGTACCAATTCACACAAAAATAAATAAAATAGGCGAAATTGCTAGAAATAATCTCTACTTTGACCGATTATTTCAAATAATTCATACTTCAAAACTTGCTGGGAATAATCCCTACTTGGACAGTTATACCCCGAAACGATCTAATTAAGTTTTACAACGATTTTTTTGCTTAAATAAACCTTGCGTGAAGCCATCAACTTTAATTTTAACTATGAAATACATTAATTCTAATGGATATATGTATAGCCAAAGTTTAATTTTACATTTTGACATATTTTAAAATGTCATTGGATCGTTCCGGGCTATAAGGACTGAAGTAGGGATTATTCCCAGCAATTTTCGAAGTAGCGATTATTTTGAGATAATCGGCCGAAGTAGGGATTATTCCCAGCAATAAAATATGGGTACCAATTGAGATTTGAGAGTGCTCAACTGCCGAGTGAATTGAATTTAAAATAATTTAAATTTGATTACAACACTAAGCATGTTTGGGAAGAGGGGGAATGAGTGGGAGGGGAAGGGCGGGGAAATGAGGGGGATAAATATTAGTTTTTACTCTATACTTTGTTTGTAAGTTAAAAAATTAAAGGGGAATGGAGGGGAGAGGAACCAATCTAGTGTTAAAAAATTATTTCTCCCCGAATTTGGAGGTAAATGGAATGGGAGACAAGTTATTACTTTCCCTCCTTCCCGTTTAATTTTTTTAAAACTCCCAAACACAACAACAAATCCTCCTCCATTTCCCTTCTATCCTAGTCAAACAAAGAAAAAAAATCTCCTCTATTTATTCCTATTATTTTCCCTTCCCCCTTCATCACTTCCAAATATGGTGTAAAGATGAACATAAGACACTCTAATAATAAGCCAATGTGCTATGAGGTAGTAGCCATATAAATTTGTATAAACACCAATAGTACAATGAACCTATTCATTCTTATTCACTACCTAAAATCTTATGTAAAAGTAAAATGAAAGATAAAACGTTTGGGGTTGTTTGTTTTGTTAACATATCTAATTTATGTGATTTTCTAATCTATGGGAATTGGTCATTTCCCTAGTTATTTGGATGACATATCATCAATGTGGGCGGAGTAACTTCCCATGAAAAGTAAATTCCCTCATTTTGCATGAAATTGATCCATGGGGGAATATGAAGCAATTTCAGACATCACTTCCCATGATTTACAACATCCAAGTCTAACCAAACAATGAAATCCAAATTAATGTGATTTGTACAATAATGGAAACTTACTTCCTAATGCTCAAACAAACAAGCACCTAGATAAAAATGAAAAATAAGAAGTAATACTTTCCCAGTTTACCATGTCACTTATTTATAAGTGTTGACGTATAACTAGGCCTGTATAGAAAAGTGGGAAATTTGTCCCACATCGCTCACAACAAAAGTGGCAGGAACATTTCTCCTATATATCGCTTAACATAGCAGTAAAAAGGTACGCTCATACACTCTCACAAAACTACATAGCAGTAGAACGATCGGGAAAGTCGAACATCATTTATTCTCCAAGACCGAGAAAGCCGGAGAGCATTTAATTACCATCCGTTCCACTTCTCTCACCCGAGTTCATTTAATATCTGATCACGTGCTGCTCACGTTCCTAAGTCCCAAATCGAACCTCACAACAATAAGGAAATTACGTGTTTGCAATTTTATATAGGAAAAATTGCTCAGAATAATCCTTACTTGCATCTATTATCCCACAATAATCCATACTTACCTACCTATCTCCCAATGTAATTTAATAAATTCCGGCACTCAACTTTCCCGCAAAACTGTTATCATGGGTCATGATCCAACAAACCCCCAAAGTTACAGTTCATAAGTGATTCATTCATCAAAAAGTGAGAAGCTATTGTAATTTACTAACGATCGGGATCACTCAGATTCTAACGGTATCTTTAATAAGCTACAATGGTGCTAAACTTGGACACAATATAACATACGGACTATATACATATATAACAAAAAAGGCAGCACACATGATGCATATGTGATATGTTCACCAATTAACGCAGATTAAATAGATGATCGTAAAGTCGGTAACAAGTTATGGCAATGCCTCCATTCTCACAATACGAGTGCCGGAGTGCATAGTAGTACAGCGAAAACTGCCGATAGCACAGTAATCAAATGATCAAGTGTAAGAACCGGGATCAAGACTACGAGACTGTCAAAACAATAGCTGTCAGTGGATGTCACCAAAGGCGCTAATTAGTCGATAACTACAGTCTACAGATGGTAGCCATCAGAAGATAAGCAAAAGAGTTAAGATCGAGTTAACTATTCAGGTTTGATAAACTTCAGGACGTACTTCACCAGTCAATCAACCATGTCAAGGCCAGAATCCCTCTGCGCAAATTCGTCTTCAGATGCCCGGATTATCTCAACCTCGAAGCAGACATCCTCACCTTTCTGCCAAGATTGAGCGAGCCTGAACACACAACAGTCACCTTGCTGCAAGTCATTAGCCTGGACGAAAGCCTTCCAACCGGTAGTTAATCTTGCACCTTTGCCACTGTAGTAGACGCACCGGCACCTCTGTGACTGGTATTCATCTTTGCCCTTGAGCCACAGTCTCATTTGTACTTCACGATTAGACTTAATCACGCTTTGCCACCATTCTCTGGGGATGTTCTGGAAAAGCACCGTGGAGAAACGTGTTGAAGTTAAAACTAAAGATACGAAGACAACCATGAAGCATATATGATAATATGCATAATGTAATCTTTATAATTGTACAAGTTTTGAACAAAATGATTAAATGAAAGGGAACTATCAAAGAAAGCTTTACCAATCGGAACGGCGCTCCCACACTTGAGCCTGGCAATTGAACAAAGAAGCTTCTTTCACTGGAATCTTTTAGAGCTTTTGCCCGTTCCTTGGCCTTCTTTGTCTTCACTTCGAACAGTGCATTAGCTTGCTGTGGATCATCAACACCTGATTCAAAAGGTAAAACTACAACATGAAAAACAACATAAGGTAAAGAATGTTTGTCGCCTTTCAATCATCCATTCAATACTCCAGCAACACAAACTCTACTAATGGAAAACTTGCTGGAACATATATATGGAGTTTGTGGCCTCGCATTGCTCAAAGATTTTGTCACCTCATGCTCCTTTTATCAGTTACAGCACAAGCAGGATTACAAGATTGTTGATGAGATTATTTTTTTCCATACTCATTCAGACAGTTAATGACATACCAATTCTCCACAGAATCGTAAAATTCAGTGGTCAGATTTGATGCGTTTTACCTTTTACTTGTCGGTGATACTCCTTCCATAGGATCTGGCTGATGTTCCTCTCACCCACTTTGCTTCTCTTTATTAGCTTTTCACCATCGAATATTTCAGGCTCATGGTGATTCCTGATGAAATGAGATGATTCCCTCTCACATGATGTGTAGCCATCAATGATTCTGACCTTGAAATAGGACTTGTTCTTGTACTTAAAAACTAGAGTGTCATTTTCTCTTAGAGATAGAGAAACCACAAATCTCTTCCAACCATCACCATGAAGAATCGTAGTATTATTACGAGTGGTAAGCTGCACTTGCCACACACTTGTCTCATCCGGGCTCGGCCCCTTCAGGGTCACCTTCTCAGGCAGCGTTCCTTTCACATTTTCAGAGAAATACCGTGGAATCTCCTAAATGGAGAGAAAAAGAATGGTTAATGCAAGTTATGACATGAAGATTCGTTAATTCAAGAATAAGCGACATTGAATGGATGGAAGAATACATAATGATCAAACGGATACTAATATGCTATCAACCAAGGGTACTTCTCTCAGGCCAGCGTGGATTGGGACTAGTGATTAAGGGGGTGAAACAATGACTTTCAAGAGAGGAAGAGGTGGAGGTGGTGGTGGTTGAAGAAGAAAAGAGGAAGAAAGGGGAAGTTATCACTCTAAAATGGGGAAATAATTACTCCAATTGAGAGAGTTTTAGTAACTACCCCCATTTGGGGTAAATGATAACTCCATCTCCTCCCTTTTCTTCCATCAATCACATACCTCAACCACCATCTCCACCTTCATTCTTCTCTATTTCATTGCTATTACCCCTTGAATGTATATAATCCAGGCGACGCCATATACTTGATTATTATGTGTTCTTTTCCAAATGCAAATTATGTGTAGTCCTTGTATTCTTCAACATTACCAACTCAGCTTTATGGTCTTAAAGCTCCACATAGCTAATGGCCACCTAAGTAGCTACAAGTCCAAAAAAGTTACTTGTTTTGATCAAACTCACAAATTTCCTTTCGTTTGCTCAATCGAACCTGGAAAACAACG
Source organism: Pharnaceum exiguum (assembly GCA_900322385.1). Lineage (NCBI taxonomy): Eukaryota > Viridiplantae > Streptophyta > Magnoliopsida > Caryophyllales > Molluginaceae > Pharnaceum > Pharnaceum exiguum. The sequence continues at coordinate 71,599 of ONZK01002802.1, read as the reverse complement.
GGAACTCATCACTCGCCCCATGACCCAAAGAGACAAAGCCTAATTACAATCCTCAACAAATCTATATTCTGTATAGAGTTGAACATGACCATATGCACATTAATTGAACTCCAAAGACAAAAGCAGTGGCTACTAGCTAGCAGCCTACCAAACTGCACATATTAAGATTAATTAAGTGCTGTTAGTTTATACTAATTGAGCCCATTAGCTGCGCTATTTGGGAGACCTGTTCTCTGAATTTGGACAAAGATTTAGCCAATTATGAAAAGGAAATAAGGAAGAATAATTAAAACTCAACAAAATTTCCAATCTTATATGTCTTGGGGCTATATTTAGCTTTTACCTTTCAATTGACTAGAATACCAGAACACAATAAGAAAGAACACATCTTTGCTATAAAACCCCAACAGGAAAAACCCAAAACTTTCCTCCAACGAAAAAAAAAAAAACAAACACAGAACTAGTAGCAACAAGCAAACCACTTTCACCAAAATTAACAACGTTAGTTTCAATAAATGAAAAAAGCTGGTGTCACACACACATTCAACATTATTTATGCAACAAATAAATTAGGAGTTACTTACAAGGAAAGAACGGAAATTGGGATGAAGATCAACTTTGAAAACAGGGGTAAAACGGTCCCAGTATAAGCTTTCCTCCCATGTCCTCTTCCTCCTCCTCCTGCTGCTGCTGCTACTACTTCCTTTGCTTTCACCATCCATCTTTTTGTCCCCTGCTTACTGACACATGAGGACCAAAACAAAAACGTAAGAGACATAGTATATATTAGTAAGCGTGAAATGAATATGTTCCTTTCATTGTTTCAAGGAAAATTTGGACTGGCAGAGAGGATGAACCTACGAAGAAATTCTGGAGAATGAGGACGCTTTTAGGGTCAATTTGCACTGCAACGAAATGACAAATGTGTTTAAAAGGATTGGACAAATGTGTTTAAAAGGATTGGAGCTTTGCCAAGTGTTTTTTTACTCTAAAGAGGCGTCTGACTGTCTGAGTACATACTGACAGTCTGACATACTGTACATTTTACAGTTTACCTTCCCATTAAATATTACTGCGTGCATTGCACTTTTGTTACGCACTTTGTTTTCAATGTTTTTTTTTTTTTGGTGTGCTTACTGTGCATGTTTTTTTTTGGTTTGATTACTGTGCATGTTTAAACACAGTAAAATTTCTGTCAGTATTTGTGTTTTGGTCAAATGAAATTCCTAAGTGCTTTTGTCAGTAAATTTATGCCAGTAAATCTCTACCTGGTCTAGTAACCATATTACAAAATCGTATATAGATTACTATATGGACAATCAAGTTCTTTTGTTTGTAAGACATCTTATTACTATTAAGTACTCCCTCCGTTTCTTAATCTTGTTCTCACTTCATATATGGCACAAAATTTAGGAATGTTGTACTTTAAGTTGGGTTAGGTAGTTATTAGGTAAGAGTAGTGAGGGTATAATGGTAAAAATCAAAGCCTAAAATAGAAATGGGAATAAGATTATGAAACATACAAAAAAGGAAACAGAGTATTAGCCAATGTTTAGCAAAGCGACTAGTATGGTTTTAACTTTTTTATTATTTTCATAAAGTGTAATTTTTATGAAACAACAAGTCAAATTGCATCAAAGTCGATTCGTCATAGTACGGTTTGGGTTGCGGTTTTTATAAAATTGAAAATTGAGTCAAGACGAAGTCAAATCTCCTAGTTCGATTCGGGTTGCAATTTTACAAAGTTATTTGGCCAAGTCGAATCATAATAAAATTGTTCAAAACGATTTGATATAGATTTTCACATTTCTTAAATTCAAAATCGAAACGAGTTGAGTCGAAATCGAAACAAATTGAGTCGTGGCCTGCACTACTTGTAGCTGCATAAAACGTTGCAAAACGATAAGCATGTATTCATATGAACATTTGTCTGAAAACATACTTAATTAGTGCCATACAGTAAGCTTCACGGTCAAATTCTCATCTAGTCATCTTCATAGTAATAAGAAAGAAAAACAAAACGTTGTTGTTTGTAACACGCTAACAATTGTGCTAAAATTTCACAACTGATTGAATGAATGTCAAGAGCATTGACAGGAATTCTCAAAACTAAACTCTAGACTAAATAGTAATCTACATTTTCATACAATGCCCTGATCGCACTCGTAAAACATGGACTCACAGGCCCCTCGGAGGAGGAAAAGAAAAAAGAAAACGCCCACTGGCTATACAAATTCCTACAACCAATGACAGGAGTAAACAGATTGTACAAGAAGACTGTATCCTCTGCAAACAGTGACAGTACATCATTGGCATCTGGTTATTCAAATATGTTCTTGGCAGCTCTGGTGAACATGTGGTGAACCTGCGTACAAATAACATACTAAGACGTCAACTCCTTGAAAGCACAAGTAATCTAACTAGTCAGCTTTAGATTAGAATGTGACAGACCTGCTTAGATGAAAGACCGATCTTCTCTAGATCACTCAACTGCAACGCAAGAATGATCATCAGTTAAACTCACAAACTTGCGACGAAGTAGGATGTCGCAGCATTCAGCAAGTTCATGGAAAACTTACCGATTTCAATGGACTAGATTCCCTGAGCTCGATGATATACTCTGCTCTTTTTACCCCGATTCCCTGAAGTATGACGTCAATCATCAGTTTAAACAGAACACGAGGAAGTAGGATTATGTATGAGTTTAATGCATTGAGCTAACTACCTTCAACTCTAACAGCTGCTCTCTGCAATATTGCAAACAGAATTTTGTCAGTCGCAGAAGTAGGCCAGTGAGTGCTAAGGTTAAAGCGAGCAATCCACAAGGACTTACCTAGTAGCAGTGTTAAGGAAATCGATGTACTCCTCCACCATGAAGCTCTGAAGTTGTCATCACAAACTACAGTCAGGATAACTTCTGGTGAAAGCAGCAAAATATATGGGATTGAACTTGTTCACCAGTACCTTCAAATTAGAAGTGCGCGCACTGAATTTGTCTAGTGGGGTCCCAAAGTCAAAGAACTTAGCTCGAGCGCTGACAAAAGGAGTTTTTGGAGTGCATGATCCAAGAAGAACTAACTTCACATCATCTTTTGATGAGATCTCCTCAACTGGCAATCTAGTGATATTACTATTAATTGGGGAGAGTGCTTTTCTTAAAGGACTCTGACAAGATGTTGTACAGGGTCTGTTAGATGGAGATTGAAAGAAGTTGCAATCTCTGTAACGAGCCATACTTTCATCCTCCTTCAAGGGTTCATCTGTAAAAGAATAAGTTGACCGAATAAAGTTTTAGATCTTCCTCCAGTTTGTAGCATTTAATGTATCGACAATGTGCAGATACTAACCAGAAAAACAAGCAGCTAATTGCACTTCAGAACCATCTACTACATTTTCCTTTGCAGAGTCATTGGCATTTGGATCCTCTACCTGCCAATTGTTACCAATTAGACAAACTCCAGTAACGTACATACTACATAGTCTATCGGCTGTAGTAGGGAAAATCACGCAAACCTGAGGTACAGAACAGCAAGAGTCAGTGATGTCCAGCGATGCTAGACTGCTGCTCAAGAACCCGTCTGGAGGAACAACTGAAACCTCATCCGTACTACTGAGGCAGTCTACTACATCCTCCGCCTCCTGAAGTCCCACATTCTGCCAAAGTTAAACACAAAAAAGTTACATCTCCGCATTATAGTTCTTGTTCTAATTCAACTAGTAATGTTTTTCTAGAGAGTCAGATAAAAGCATTTGTACTGACAATATAAGGTTAATCTTAGATTCGTTGTACTCACATCTTTAGGAAATGCAGCTTCAGTCTGAAACAACTTCTTTTGAGATAAATGAATGGCCCTGGTAAATGACGAAAAAGAACAGGAGGTTGAGAAAACTTCAACACTTCTTTCAAATCCCCCTGCTAAGAGAAAGAAAGTTTTAATACCTGACATTTGTGGAAGTCCCTCGGTTTGTGGACTTTGCATTTACAGAACTGTGCTGAACAGCTAGTTTCTTCTTAGAGTTCACAGAACCAGGGGTTTTCAGGAAAAATGGAGAACTGAATGGTCCCGTTCTGTGACTAGCATTTGTCTTTCCTTTTGATTCTAGCCAAGCTTGCAATTTCGCTTCCATATCAATCCTAACCTTTGGAGTTCCTTCTTTTTGTGCTGAAGGAAGATTGTTAGTAATCTGTCTTGAGCGAGCTGCTAGGCTTACTGTGTGAACTGATTCTTGATATTCTCCTGGATTCTGTCAGTAAATAAAAGTAAACAACTCTGAAGTAGAAGCCCCAGTAAATTTTTTCTTCCCCATAACTATTATTCTTGATAATAATATGGCTAATAAAGTACATACCAAGCAGGCAATCATCAGTGCATGACTAGTCCCTCCAAGAGAATCCTGTAATATTCTAGTCAATTTGCTTTCTCTATATGGAACCCAAGGCTTGTTGTTGTTCAAGGCATGAATGACATTGGACAAGGCAAATAGTGACTGATTAATTTTAGAGCTCTCAAGTATCCTGATTCCCTCATTGCCAGACCTTCTGTTGTCTTCATTACCTGTTCCACAACACACACAATTACAAAAACTTGAAAGCTCATTAAACCCACGACATATATTAAGTTATGTCAACCAATCTAACCTGCTAAATCTATAAGATTCAGCTTCCCAATGACAGTGTGTTGTGATACATCACCAGAAGGAGTTGAAACAGTGACAACAAGTACCCCGTGGCTCCTACTAGAAACGTCATTAAGACCAGTATGAGCTACCTTACGTCTCTCTATGCCACGAGCTAACACCTCATGGAACTCGGTCATTGAATTCACTGGCACCCGAGACAGTCCTCTGAGATGAATTTGCCCTTCTTTATCATCCAACACTGAGATCTCGTTTGCCTTAACATTGAGGAGATCATAACACCTATCTAGATATACCTCATAATACGAAATCTCAACAATGTTACCAGAGGCTTGGCACATAGATAGAACTGTTGACATGGCTAGTTGCATAAGGCCACGCTCCTCATCAGTCCCCTGGATCAGCATCACAACATAAGTTTCATGACAAGCTTTACCCACTGTGAAACAAGTTAGCTTCCAGGAAATAATAAGAAAGATAAATGTGATCCTTCTTCGAGCAACAGCATCTCATGTTCAAACCTCTAGTTATGCAAGTTATCTTCGTTTAAAAAGTTTGATTTCAAATCAAATATAAGAATCGAGTTTTCAGAACCTCTATTCCAAGCAAGGAGAAGGTAATACTGACATACTAACACCACAATGACTTCAATGATGGTGGAGTTTTGTAATACATATGCCAACTATCTGACTTTACTCGGAGCAAATGTACCGCGGGCTCATATAGTTGTACATCTACTTACTTACAAATCTAAACATCTCTCATAAATAATTGGCAATCCATTTCGCCAAGGTTTTCTTAAATCTGAAAATCTATCAAATTTGACAGCATTTGTTCAACCTCATTTCTCAAGCAACTGTATAAAGACCACATTCGGAATCACAAAAAATTGTCCACATGACCACATATACTTCATCACTACCAGACCTATGACTGCTGAAAAACAAACTACTATATAAATTAACAACCAGAAACAGCTGTTATAAATCCATATACTCTGTCACATAGTTCACTCTAAATCAGACCTGAAAAAATAAAGTTAATCTTAATCCTACAAAGTAACACCACATCTTTATTCCCAAACAATCAAAACTATCTCTCACAATGCTTACACATCTATTTCTGTATGATCTTCAAGAATATTTTTTTCTCGGGTTTCAATGAGACATACAGAAACCAACCAGATATCACCAAAACAAAACAAAAAAAGAATTGTCCACATTATTTCATCATTGGCAAACCTATGCCTTTTGATAGTCAAACAATCATCTAAGCATTTGCTCCAAAAAAAAAAGCATTATTATAACCATTTTAGCAACAGGACATTACTTAAACACCAACTTGTTTCAGCCATACATCAGAAAACAAAATCACTCATACAAATACATAATTTCAAATTATGGTAAAACACTGCAAACATTAAATGTATAGAAACACAATAAAAAAACATAAACTGTAAATTAACTAAGATGGAGAAATAATAATAGCAAAGAAAAATGACATACCTGCATAGTATAAGTCTTGCCACTACCAGTAGCCCCATAAGCAAAAACAGTAGCATTAATACCTTCAAAAATCCCATCAATCAAAGGCTTAACTTCCTTCTCAAATATCATCCCCACATTTTCATCTTCATCTTCTTTTTCTTGCCCAAAATACCCATCAACCTTATAACACTCATTTCGACTGAAAACACCAAAAATTCACAAAATTCAGACCAAAAACACAAAATTCACAAAACCCACATAGGAAAAACCAAAAAGAAAAGGAAAAAGGGGAAAAGAAGTCACCTTGTGTGTAAGTCTTTAAGTTGGACAGAAACTTCACCATGGTTGTCACCAAACTGAGCAGAGACAAAAGAATCACAAGAAAGATTGGTTCTTTCTTTTGTTTCTGAAGGGAGAAAAGGACGTACTCTGATGATCACGCGAACCTTGGAGGGAATTATGGAAGGATTATCTTTGATGATCTTGGTGGGTTTTCTTGCAGGGGTCTTGAAAGGTGTTGTTTTTGTTGTTTTTGTCATGTTTGAATGTTGAGGAGAGAGAGTGGAGTAGAGAGGGAAGAGTGACCGTTGAGTTGAAATGTGTAAGAATTGAATTGAATTTTGAGTTTTAAGGATGTTTGTGTTTGTGTGGGAGTTATGGGGACCGCCAAGGTTTTGAAATGAAAGAGAGGTTTTGCACGGCTTTCTGAGATGATCTTTTTTCGAAGTACAAGTAAGGAGTTGAAGACTGGAAAAAGTGACAAATGTCAAAGGGGTGGTTGTTTTTTGTGTTGTTTGATTTGTTTGATTAGGATTGGATTAGCGGTTGTTTTTGTCTTAAGCCGTTTTGATAAGAGGGAAAAGAGGGGTATCAATATATCAATGTGAAACTTTTTAAAAAAAAGTATTTCATCTCTGGTGCTTTGGGCGAGTCTGGGATAACACCAAGGACATGTTCGGCAACTAGATTTTACTATTTTAGTAAAATAGTCTTTGATAGTTTTATAGAGATGCCGTACGAGTAGGGATGGCAGTGGGGCGGTTTTTGGTGGGTTTCGCCCCGCCACCGCCCCAGTTGGGGCGGGGTTGGTAGTCAGTTTGGCGGTTGGTAGGGCGGTAGTGGTTCTGAAATGACCAACCGTCGCGGTTGGCGACGGTTGGCGGGGCGGGTGGTGGTTTGTGCTAGTGACCCGTACCGCCTCGCACTGCCAAACTACCGCCCCGCCCCGACCCATTTCACCCTGCCCCAACCCGTTTCACCCTGCCAATTATTAATAAAAAATAACTTTAAATTTTTTTACTGAAATGACCTTATACATTTACCTAACCCCTTGTTAAATATAGGCCAATTAAGTAATTTTCCTAATGAAAACCTAACTCACTGACTCATCACTCAGAAATTTCAAAAAAAAAAACACACCCACCACTAAATTTCATTTTACACTCACCGTGCTCACACTCTCAGTCTCTCACCCCATCACTGCTCTCTCTCTCCTTATCCCCCAACGGCAAAATCAGTCCAACCACCACCCCTCTTACTCTCCTCTCGACAGTCAGTCACTCACCTACAGACACAGCACCACCCCTCCCTCTCTCCTCTCGACACTCACCTACAGACACATCAGTGCCCCTCTCTCTCTCCTCCTCTCGACACTCCAAGGTCGCTCTTACTCTGATCTGACACCACACCACCACCAAAGCCACTCTCTCCACACCACCACCGAAGCCACAGCTCTCTCCGAACTTCACTCTCATTCCCTCCATCAGATCCGGCGGTAGTAGACCCACACTTCACTCTCGTAGTTGATTTAATTGTGATTTGCTGATGAGTACTTTGTAATTGCTGATGATACATCGTAATTGTAATTGTAATATGGAATTTAGTGTGATTTGCTGGAGTTACTACAAAGGCAGTAGCTACCGTGGCTGAATCTGCGTTATTAGTCAAGTGGGTTGTCGCGGGTCGAGGCGGGCGAAATGGGGCGGTGGTGGTTTTGGGTGATAGATGGGGCGGTGGCGAAGTAAATATTAAAACCGCCTAGGCGGGGATGGTTGAGTCGATTCCAAACCGTCACGGTTGGCGGGCGGTTGGCGGTAGACAATTATTCTTGGCGGGGCGGTGGCGGTTTAGGCCAAACCGCCCCATCCCCGCCCCATTGACATCCCTACGTACGACCGGCAATGTTGTATGGAGCCGAATGTTGGCCGGCTAAGAAGGCTCAAGAGCAGAAGTTAGCAGTTGCGGAGATGCGGATGCTGCGCTGGATGTGCGGCCTTAATTACTAGGCTGGACAGGATTCGAAACGAAGTGGTGAGGGCGAAGCTGGGAGTGGCTACACTCGTGGATAAGATGCGAGAGAT
>ONZK01002802.1:3311-39930 GCA_900322385.1 Pharnaceum exiguum | reverse complement strand
CGCCCCCCCCCCCCCCCCCCCCCCCCCCTCCCAGTGCATGTTTGTGTGGGAAAACGAGCGCCTCCGTAACAGGTTCCTCCTAGCCAAAACAATGGAAGGAGGGGTATGATTGTTAAAGATGATGGCTCCAATATTAGATTTTACTTTCATGAGCAGATCCAACCAAGATTATATGCTACAACAACAACCAAGATTATATGGCATGAGGCATAAAGAAAACAAACAGAACAAATCAAGGTAATCAACACCAACAACAACATAGCCATTAATCCCAAACCTGACCGGTGTCGCCTAAATCAAGATAATCAAAATAAAGCCAAAATTACCTCTCTTTCAAAGAGGATAAATAGCGATCCAGACATCCTTGGTGAACTGCATGGCCACAGGAGGAGACATGGATACCATCGCAATCTAATGCTCCAAATCCATCATAAGAGGCAATATGCCCAACAGACTCCACTACCCTTGAACTGCTGTTTTGTGAAGATTCTTTACACTCTCTTGTCAGAGAAGCTACATATTTTCCAAGTAACAGAGAATCCAGATCTTCACTTTTAGCTGCATTCTTCTGAGAGGGCAGTTCTTCACACTCCCTTAAAAAATAAGAGCTTTGAATAGCACTTTGCATTTCTTTCTTAACAGACAAGAATACATCTTGCTCCAGTGACTCGAGAGGATAAGTCACCTTATCCTTCTTCCCAGTAGATTTTAGAGGAATACCAAAATGCCGCACCTCAGGGAAGTGTAACTTGATGTAATCTATAAAAGCATTGACCTCAGCGGGGTGCGCTTGACAAGCAAACTCATTAACTGCACCCTGAACTAGCTGCTGAAATTGGGAAGTTGAGAAATTTTCCACAGAGCCCGTCACACTTGTCGCTTTAGAATTTTCTGTCTCTCTCGCAACAGAGCTTCCATGCTCATCAGACCGCAACCCTTGGTCCCAAGTAGGGGGGCCTCTGTCCAGAAAGTTCACTAGCCTAGATTTCTGTTCAAGTAAATATACACAAATAAGCAACGAGTCTTCCCAGCCCAATTCACGAAATCAACAACAAATATTGGAAGTTTGAGAATTTCACAATACAAACATAGACAACCCTGACAGCAAATGGTTTGACAGTTCATAGTTAAATTTATCAAAAAAAAAAAACACAATTTGAAACCCCACTTGAATACCTGGAGCAAAATAAGGAAAGAGACCGGGCTTCGGGAATTGGGGTCATGACAAAGAGAACAAGTATGCGCCTCTTCAGAATCACGAGTTGCTTCAGAGGCATGTTCCTCGTCAGAGCTTGTATCATCTGTAGCACACTCTGTTGAGGACTTCAGAGTTGCCATAAATTTAGATTGCTCCGCTTTCATTTTTGCCTGCATGCAGCCAACATGGCTCATAAAGTGAGCAGAGTGCTCTTGTAGCTAATTAAGAGAGACAACCACATAACAGTGATCATCACACCCACAAGGGCCTCCGCTAATGTGGGTAAGATGAGTTATAACTTATAAGTAGCCTCACTCTTATCAGCAAACGATTATTTCAATTTACCCGAAAAACAAGGTGCAATGCGCAAAGTCTATAACTTCATGAGAAAAATAAGTACACAATTTAATGAGCCAATTGAATTCAGTCTGTTGTTAACATAGGGCTAAACAATTCTGCCAATTTGATTAGTAATAAACGGTTAAATAAAACAATATTGCTACTCTGTAGAGAAAAAAAAGTACAAACGCGAATGAAGACAGGAGCTAGCTATTCAGTCTTGGGCCTGACCAACACTTGCAAAATTGGGGATGTTATAATTTGCCACACATTATTAAACCAATAATATTGAACTAGGACTCAGAGCTCAAGGTCCATCAAACAGAAAGTCTCGCTATTTTACATGAGTAGGGCTGCATACATCTAGAATCCAAGATCCCAATGGAGTCAATATACTTCAATTTTCTAAGAAGCAAGTCAGAAAAGCAAAATTTCATAGTAGTGCACATACTTCAAATGAAAAATGTGATTTAGAAAAAAAAGACTGATAAATCCTCCTTCAAGCCAAAACATCTTACCAGTATGGCAGCTTGCCTCTCCCTCGCTTTCAGCTTCCGCTTCTCTGTATCAGATGTAAAGCTTCTGCTAACTGTTTCATCAGCTTGGTAACCAACAACCTCTGGCGCAATCTGCTGAAGTTTTGTCAAACACTTGGAATCTAACTCAGCAAATTTCTTGAGAAGATATTCCACGAGGATAGAAAGGTTAAAGCTCCCAGCTTCCATGAAATTGTCCACATTGTCTTTCCTGTGCATTGACATCAAAGAAACCAACAGAGACAACAGAGTCTGCTTGCCAGAGTGATTTTCCGCATCTACCCCAACTTCCTCATCAGCAAAAGCCAGTAGAGGAATTCTTTCAATATCATAGGAAGACAAACGACCTGCTGATTTCTCAGAAAAACAAACATCCAATCCAAGAGACAGCAAATGAAGAGCTGTAATGAGGACTCCATCTGGAGCTCGTGATTCTTCTGACCTATTTTTGGAAACATAGTGATACAGAACAGCCCGATTGATATGCACAACAGTCTTGCAGGTAGCTATTCTAGCTATACCAGCAAGGGGTTGATAGATTTTGGTCCACTTAGGCAATTGTGCACTTAGGGCAGAAACACCACAGAAGCGAGAATATCTTTCTTCAGCAACCTGCAGGTCCTTTGGGTTCCAACAAGGATGATACAGATCGAGTTCTTTCCAGTATGGCAGACGCAGGGAGTACTTCCCCTACAGCGAAATGAATATGAGCGGAGGCATTCATACATAAGATACATAATTGACAAGGTCAGGCATAGAGAAAAAGGAAACCTGATTCATCCCAGTCGGATTAGAATACTGAGCAATATTATCCAAGACCTCCTGCAGCAGATCCAGCTTGGACAGGTCTTTAGGTAAAGACTTTCCTAACTGGCTACGCGTAACATCACCAGTAGCGAGCTTGCAGACCAATTCTCTCTGCAGACTTTCTGAGTCTGTTAGTCCACAAAACCGTCTCTCTTTCACTATCTGTATGATCAGAGTGAGGAACTCCTGCACTAGAACAGGTTCATACCTGCAAATTCAAATGTGAAAGTCACAAACGGGAAATATCCAACCAAACTCAGGGAACAACGAGATGATTTTAGCATAAGACAATAGCAGTGGAAATCTTCTCCTTCAAAACCTTAGTCAGGGGTTTCCACTTGGAATGGGATCTATACCACACGCACACATGCCTGCCCCCATGCCTGCCCACCCGCCTCCTATCAAGAAACAATGCAAAGGAGTATCTAATGAAGCAAACCACCACCCAATTAGTCCCTCCTGGAGATTAGTAGCCGTGTCCAGAAAAAACAAACCATGTTGGATTCGGATTTCTTACAGGTACCCACGTAGTGTCCGGGAGCAACATGAAAGGGAGGAGGGGAAGGAACACAACTTAGTCAAGTGTCTGTATGGACTATGGTCTTGGGTAAAATTTTCACAAATGGCATGCGGCAACGCCGACGGCCTACCTGATATGTTTCCTGATAATTGTGTCATGTGCAACAAAGCAGCAAGAATGACACTCACTTGTTTCTTCATTAAAGTGGCATTGTATGTGTGGAAGAGATTGGTTGGCATTAGAGAAGACACTGGGTGTGGCATTCGCACATTCACACCCACTTGCAACAGAAGTAAATTGGGTTAGGGGGTGATAAAGATTAAAGAGTGTAAGATTCTGTGGAGGTGTGCTGATATGTCCATCCTCAGGTGCTTACAGTTAGGGAGGAAAGCTCAGGTATTGACAAAGTTTCTCTTTTGGAAAATCTTATGGATAGGGTGACTTCTTTGGCTTCATAGTCCATTTTTTTTTTGATAGAAGCAGGGTGTTTTAAAAGTACTCTTGTTACAATTTTGCAGCGTAACTGGGAGGACTCATAAAATGTTATGCAGAGGAATCTTCTTCCTCTCATGTACCTTCAAAAGTTTTATAAAAGAGATTTTTTCTTATCTATAAAATAAAATCAACTGTACTTGAAGGCCACAAATCCTTGCCAGTTGCGACACATCAAAAAACCTAAGCTTGCATTGAAAATTTAAGCGATTAAATAGTTGAAAGTTTCAAAAGGATCACATACTCACTGGAGCGCGTGGGACCTAAAGCAAGGTAATCTGTCAGTTGAAAGCGTTCAAGCACTCTACTCACAAAAGAATCAGCTGGCGCTAATGCACCACAAATCTGCAGCAAAAATAAATCGACTTCTAGCTCATGGTGGGCCCTGCAGGAAGGTAAAACCTCCTTTAAATCAACTACACAGATGAAATATCAGCAGAAGAGCTTCACAATATAGCATACAGAACAACCCCCTTTGCACAACAATACCCCAAAGCACAATACACATGCGATGAGTTAATTTAAAGTGTACATAAAACTATAAATGCATATGTACACTTCCGCGAACTAAAAGACATACCAGCGAATAGAACGATACCACTCATAACAAACCAAAGCAGCATCACCATTCTTCCTCCACATTCCTGCACGAACTTGGGAACAGAATACTCTACTCTGGAGGGGATGCTCCATCATAAATGAAGAAAATCCCAAGGGATGGCATCTCTTCAGTAATTTTTCAAAGAAAACATGATTATTAGATGATACTGCATTCAGAGAAGTAATGGCGCTCTTTTCTGTCACAGCATGTTCCCCATAAAACTTTTTAAGGGCCTCCTTCAAAATTAATGCAAGTAACCCATGCAAGGGCATATGAACAGACACTTCCTGTGCACTGACATCATACACTATGTCTGGCCAATCAGATAAACTCAACACCTTCAAGGAATCTTCCGAGGGCTTGTCTGTTTCCATGAAGCTTGGATTGTGATCATCGCTACCACCAGCATCCAATGGCCATTCACCAATCTCATGATGAACTTGAAACCGACCCAGTGTCTTAACATTTGTGGTATGAATGTGTTTATTAGTCAAGGAGTTGGAAATGCAATAACCCTTCTTGGCCTTCAGCAAAGATTTTCTGGAAGAGAAGACGCTGCCGGGTGAAATGCCAATAGCACCAGAGGCTACAAGACTACTTTCACCCAACCAACAGTCAATTGCATTTAACAACTCAGAGATCAGATGCGAGACAGATGGTGGAACTTCAAAAAGATTATCGCTACTCTGGCCTGCTGAACTGCAGGCATAGCTTTCCTCAGATAGCTTTCCAACTTTAGCATGTCTTTGACTGAATACATCATCTGTATCTAGACCCGTCACTTCACTGCCAGCAGCAGAGAATGCACCTTCCAACAAGAGCAGATGGATACCTGCTATAGAGTTACACATTATAAAGGGCAGATGAGCATGTTCATTCTCCTCTTCAACATGGAGACCAGTTTCTCGTTTTTGAGGGTTCATGCCTTGCGCTAAAGACAAAATCTGTAGCCATGTTCTGACAACGTCCAATCTTTCATGAGTTACGTGCTTTGCTACCACAGAATGGCTCAAAACGAACTTTATGTCTTCCATCACACGGATGCAGGTATCAAACACACCAACCCAGTTGTTAAACTGCACCGCAAATTCAAGCAACATGTAAAATTGTACAATGACCACAACAACTTGAACTAAGAATTCAGGAGGAAAACATTACTCAACCCTAAAAGACAGATGAAACGAACAGCTCAAAAAACTTTGACAATACGAGACATCAAAGAACTCTTCCAGGTGCCCATGCCAAACCAACAAAAAGAAAGAAAAGAAAAGTTGTCGTTGAAAATTATTACACTTTCTCCCAACCCACCCCCACCCTTGTCTTTTGGATGTCCTCTCCACACAGCCTTACTAGCAAAAAAACAGATAAGCCCTGGAAATAAACAAAAATAGTAACAAGACAAGACATATGCCTTCATTACGCACTAAGCAAACTTATTGATGACCTCAACAATAAGGTGCGTCACAACCTAGCATTTCTTGAGCCACTTCGATTACTCTGGCTCATTTTACATGTAAAATCAACTCTTCTGATAAGGTAAATGCCTGGAGAATGTAACAAGACAAGTCATATGCCTTATTACGCACAGCACATAATGAGCATGATTTCTTGAGTGTACCTTCACAGCTGGAACCAAGCATATTACATAGCTTCTTTAAGAGGATTGAAGTGAGAACAGGAAACAGGTGAAAAAGAAAATAATATTACAGCTAGAACTCTGATGATTAGTGCTGAGTTTGCTGCACCTCCCACCATCCATCAGAACAGAGAAGTTTTCCCTAAAGGAAAGCATGATCGAGAGAAAATTGATAGGCAGGCTGCATCCATCAGAATAGTAGAGCTCCCACAGCACAGTTAAAGTGTGAAACATAAGGCTGCTTCACTAACTGCAAGCTCTCTGATGGTTACCTTTGAACGCTAATTGTAATTATTGTTTCCTGTGTCTAAAATGTACTCCATCCGTTCCAAATTTCCAATATTATCTTCCACCCCCAAGAATTACACGGCTTCTAAGTAAATACACTTTTAAGTTCAAAAAAGACCAATTTACCTCGTACTCTATCATATTCACAAGGGGTATGAGTTGACAGAGAACAGAGGGGGGAGGTTAAAGCTGTAAAAGATAGTGTGAGCACAATGGAATTGTTACTAGCATAGGAAGGTGTAAAATAATTGTGGATAGCCTAAATTAGAAAGGTGGATAGTTGTGGGACGGAAGGAGTATGTCACAACTGGAGTCTGATTATCTTAAACGGGCAATATTATTTAGATATTCACTGAAAGATCGACAAAGAATCAATCTTTACAAAAACAAACACTAAACTAAGACATGATGTCCACTTAATGTTTTAAAAAACTAGCCAATCCTTATGAATTTCCAGAAAGTTGCAACCCTCAAAGCCACACTGCTACCTCATACCATAAGTAAAACATCAAGAAAAACTAGAACATGTATGTTTCCAAGAGAAGATTCAAGCACTCTGCTCCAAACAAATATACACCAGAAAATTTGCAGAATTTGCGCACAATCATAAACTAAGCTTTTCTAACCTACGCATACTAAAAACTCCTACACTTCTCCCACAGTAGCTGGGACAATCACTAATACATTTCAAGAAAGACTACAACGCAAAAAGTGAGTAATACCATAATGACAAAGCAAGACTGCACATGTCTCATCAATAGCATGGCACACGACCCAGACTTCTGGTGGTAGAACAAATCTTGGTCGGCAAAGCCTAGATACCCATGTTATGTGAAAAAAATAACAAATCTTGGTCACATGTAGGCAGCATGTCCTTTGTAATACTGATGCAAGGGTCCACAAAAAGGCTCTAAAAAGCCTTTTGACTTCCAGAAGAAATTACCCACATAGAAAGGAGGACTATGAAAGACCTCCAATGACCAAATGGCTAGATGTAACACTCTTGTTGAACCTTCAGCTCACATCTGAGAACTACATCCCAAAAGAATAAGCAATAGCAAGCGAGCTCCTCCATTTCCCAGTCTCTTTTCCTATTGTTAAATGGCCGGCACTTTTCATTCTCCTCTAAATGAAATGCACCCCTTTAAAAGGGGCCAAAAGTTTATAGTTAACTTTTGTCCATGGGTTCGGCAAGATACTCTCGGCTAAACTCCTAAGATCATATCCAGTAAAATCTGCCATGGTTGGGTTATTAAATCATCAAAGAACATATACCCATTGAATTACTACATAAACTGTATGTCCAAAATACAAAAATATGCATTGCTGTAGCCCCCGGCTGAATAGAATTAAGGGTAGACTCCACATAACAGTACACTATTAGCTCAGTTAAGAACTCGAAGAAACCCATTCTTTCGTGACAAGATTTTTTTTAGATAAGAAAAGTTTTATTAATGGGTTGGAGGACAAGCTGTCCTCCTAACAGCAAATTACAATTTAGACCAATTCCTTTGCAAAATAGTCAAAGGATAGCCTACAAATGCTCCAGCACTTTTAGCCCACAAAGACGCTAAAAAGTAACACGATCCCATAGCAAATCAGGTGTGTAAACACAAGCTCCTAACTTAGGGAAAACTCTTGCATTCCGCTCAAGCCAAATGCACCAGAAGACAGCCATGAGTGCATTCTTCCACAGCAACTTCTTCTCCTTATCCCTCCCAAAACCCTTTCGTGACATTATTTTCTATACCTAATAAAACACTTTGTTTTCCTCCAAAGCTTTTGGACATCAATATTCCTTTCAAGTAAAAAAGGGCTAATACAATCCTTAGCTTAACCCAAAAGTTTGCAACAGTTGTCAATGATGATTAGCACTTCTACTACGAGAAACAATCCCTCCAAAATTATCATCAACCACAAAGTCTGCCACTAACGGCCACCTATTCTTGATGTCAAACCATTACAGTACAAGTACTTCAAAATGATAGCAATTTCAATAGTTCAAAAAATCACATTGCAAAGCCGAGCTGAAGATGGAATTCCACGTCATCCATCGGGACCCTACCATCTGATAAACATCAGGAGCAGTAAATACTAGATATGCTACAAATGCAAAAGCATATAATAGAAGTACAGGCACAGAGAGAGACACGGGAAAAGCAAAGCAACTAGAATATAGTATAGCACAAACAGAGAAACACACAGCACATAAATAAACGCGCACAAGCACACACCCACACCCAAAAAAAAAAAGATCTGCAACTCTAAACAGTGAACGATAGGTGAGGCAAATATTGAAGGGGTTCGTGTTCTTTCCAATGAATTTGTCTGTAAAACTAGCAACCGTACCACAAGAAACATTTTCCCCTTTTCCAACACCTTCAAACCCTCTTTGCACATGAGATTAACACAAATTAGAAAAGTTACAACAAGAAGCTAACTCGCTACACAATGCTAAAGGTACATAGTTGCAATCATGGACTCAAGTTGACATAATAACGTAAAACAAATCAAAATAAAATAACAAGATGAATTACCAGAAACCGACCATCCTCTCCAGAGCAGAAGAGGAGGATTTCTCCCAAACATTCCAGAAGAGTTGCCAAAAGGTTACATTCCTTGACAAGACATGGAGTGAGTGTTGGCACTGTAAATATCTGTACAGCAAACATTGATAGTAGAGGATACTTTTTGAGAACATTATCGTTAGATGCCTTAAGAACTTCCGCCACCGGAGAAGGGTAATAATCGATGAATACTTTTGCAAACTCAAGCTTAAATGTAGGGTCACCAAGAAGCTTCAGAAACAGCTCATGTAACTTCTTTGTGACAGTAATGTTCAAGATTCGCTCAGCTCTGACCAATAGATTAAGTAATCCAACAGTCATCAGCATCCTTCTAGACACAAAACTAAGCAGACTTTCACTGTGCTTGCAAAAATCAAGAAGAAGCTCCACAGAAACATAAGTTAACTCATTCACAACTTTTTTGGACTCTACGACATACTCTTTAACGCTCGAATCATCTCCAACGGCAACCTCAGCCGTTGATAACTTCTCTTTCCAACACCTAAAAAGCGCATCCAGAACGGGTCCAACAGAATTGCCAATATCATCAGGAAGAGGCTGAACTTTCTCTGCGCCTTTATGCTTGGAACAGAACCCATCGCGTTTCCATGCACTCTCATCCCCACAATCACAACAACCTCCTCCAGTATAAATGATGGAGTAGTCATGATTCTTGTGATTCCCATTCTGAAAACAAGGAACACAGATAGCACAGGTAGGGTCATGCTCACAGGTACGACAACGAAACGCCAAGTCATTTTTCCCCCACACTGCACCACAAACACCACCCTGATCAACACTCATTTGGGCCAAGTTGTTCAAAGCTGTAGAGGGATCACCATCAAACATCAACCACTTCAACCATAGAATACTTTCACGATACAGCTCTCTCAAGGTAGGATGACCAGGTGCTTCTGCAACATCAGAATCATTTGGAAGAATTGTGGATACTATTCCCGGCAACAAAGACGTATTAGTTTTGACAAAACGAACCAAACCAGACTGGAGGTCTTGCAAGACATCTTTGGGAATTCCATTAATCGCTAAGCTCTGCCGAATAAACCACACTCAACATTAATCAGTTGATCAGATCAAAATTGCTTGGAAGCATGTCAGGTGTCACCTGATCATGTATGTATTGTATTCATGAAAACAAACCAACCAGCAAACATGCTTAGAGGGCAGAATGGAAAATACTATTGCATTACATATCTATGCATGAATGAGACCAGAAGTAGTGCACACTGGATACAAGAATTTCTGACAGAAAATCGGTAACAACCCGAAACGATTTCAACACCAATACGGAAATACCTAAGGCTTTAGTCAAGTATTTAGACCAACATGATAGATCATTCTCCCATATAATTTTCTTTTTTCTTAAATCCAAAAAGATGGTCCATGCTACAGAAGTTGAAAGAATTGGTATTATCTTTAAGCTTTGTGAGAATAAGGACTGCATCAAAATGATAAACACTTCCAATGCTTCTAATTCTAGTGAAGTCAATAAGTCACTAGATCTATAGTATCTCTCAGGAACAACCTCTTTAGTGATTTAAAAAGGGGAAAGGTCCCATCTTGACCTCTGACATCTTCATGGAATGGGAAATATATATTGTTTTTTTGTTGTTAATCCCTAAAAGGTTTTTTATACTGAATATATCGAGCATACGAGATGGCACTAAGTACTAACAATCCCTAATTTATTTTATTTTTTTGAGTTTGACCTCAAACAATCGGTCAAGCAACATAATATAGTCCCCTCAAAAAAAAAAAAAGCAACATAATATAGTGTGACCAACAACCATTGATAATGCTATGGAAATAAAGTAGGAGTAAGTATTCCCCTTAGAAATGGCGAAACTTCCTGATTTACTCAAAACACAGAAAAGGCAATGCAAACATAATCAGTTTAAGTAACATAGGCCTACCTTAATTCATGCCTACCAAACAAGCCTTGGTTTGAGTTTTTTTAACCACACTATTGTTTCTACTGTTCATTACTTGTTTATTTTCTAGACAATCAACTCATAGCCAAAATTATCATCCAAGTCAAGTGAGCCAACCCATCACCGTCATGACCGCATTCACAAAGTACCACGGATAGATTACTCATACACATAAACACCAACCAATTCAACAAGTAAATTATACATATATCATCATAAGCACAAAAGTAAGAATATTGACCTGAACAATGAGCTCCTGAGGAGAAAGAGAGACGCCCCCTTCTTCGGGAGGAGGCGAGTCGATTTCCATTCTAAAGAGCTTTCGCAACCAGTCTACACAACGACAGCAATTGCTCGATTGAGTACCTTCACTCCCTGGCGGCCTTGTTGCACTCCCTAATATTAATCACAAACACCACACAACAGCAATGCTCAGACAAAAGAATAACAAATCAAACCACATTACACCAGCCAACCACTTTATATGACTAAAGATCAAAACTTCTTGATATATTGCTAGTTTCCTACTAATTTGCAATCACTAACAACTCAACTTGCTTGCTTTACACTATCTAAACTTTAAACTAAAATTTAAACTAAAAAAATCACACCCAAAAAAAAAACACCCATCAAAATACATTAACTCTGATGGGCGTTTTTTAAACTAAAATGTACTTAATTTAAACTTTAAAAAATACATAAAAGTTCACTAAAATTAACTTAATTCATCAATTAATTCTCATCATCTAAAGCAAAAATAAATAAAAAAATAAATGAAATTCATCAAGAGTCAACAGAACCCACCAAGTGAATTAACTAACTACTAATCCATAATTCATCAAAATTCATGAACGAATTCAACATTAAAAAAAAAAAAATACCCATCATAGAATTAATCAAAAGGAACAAAACCCATCAAGGATATCATCATCTAAAATCATTCTCATCACCCAATAAAATAATAAAAAAAGAAAAAGAAAGAAAGGAAAGAGAGTGGGAAGTGAGGAATATATAAATAAATAAATATAAATTACCTTCAGCCGTGATGGATAGGGAGAGCTAAAGAATGTGAAGAAGTGTTGAATGATCTGAAGAAGAGTGAAGGGATGTTGTTGTTATTTTTTATTTTGTTAATTAAAATTAATAATAATCGGCAAAAGTGAGAGTTGTTGTTGTTGTGTTTTTTGTGGTTTGCTTTTAGAGAAAAGAAAGAAATAAAGAAAGACGGGAGAAAAAGAAAAGTGAAGGGTTTGATGACATCACATAAGTTAGTACTTGTTGTTGTTGTCTTGCTTGCTTACTAGAATCGTAGAATGTTGTTGTTTGACTCACACATTCTCTCGTATGAATATGATTTTTGGTTAGTTAGAAAAACTAGCGCTAATATATTAGGAAAAAATATATTGTCTAATTTAGTCCTAAAAAAATATTTTTAATTTTTACTTACATCTATAAATTGAATTTATTTCTAAATCATGGGTAGTGGAGTAGTTAAAAATTGACTCAATCAGTTTGTTTTTCGTTTTCCTTTCTTTGATTTTTTATAATAAAGACATTCACTTCTGATACTTTTCCTTTCTTTGATTTTTTTGTCATTCTCTACCCGACAACCGGTTATAGGGAGCTACATACTCCTCACTAAAAAAAAAGAATCCAATTAAAAAACTTAAAAAAAACATATCTACAATCTACATTATCTCTCCTTTGTATCTTGTTACTGAAAGGGTTTCTAGAGAGAGGTGAGAGTTTCTCTCTCTAGAAACCCTTAGCCTTCATTTTCCCCTTGTGTTTGTAGCCGCCATGTCCTCCAAGTCTCCAACACTCCCTAGATCACCTCTTTGTTAACTACCTTTGTCCATCAAAGCTTTTCTTCCAACGTAGCCACCACTAGCCTTCATTGATGCCATTTCGATGCTTTTGTTCGACTTTGATCTGATCCTTCAGATCTTAGTTTTGCTCATTGTTTAAGATTGATCTGATCCTTCAAATCAGATCTTGCCTTTCTCATTGATTAAGATCAATCCGATCTTTTTCCATTGCATTGGTTTTGTTGCTTTTGACCCGGGTAGACCCGACTCATTCGTGCCCGACCCGAACCGTTCAAGACTGTCCCGACCACGGGGCTGCTCCTGTTTAGATCGTTCAAATCTTGTTTATCCACTCATTTGTGGATTTGTTTGCTTTCGTCCCGACCCGTTTTGAAGACCCGACGGCGCAGCCCGACCCGTTTTTGAAGACCAAAGAAGTGATGATGTTGCTTTTGTGAGATTGTGAGTAGTGGCCGATCGTCCATCTCCGTTCGTTCAAGATCAAGCTGCTAGTTTTCGTTTTAGTGTTTTTAGGCTATTGTAGTTTTAGTGTGTTTTAGTTTAATTTAGTTTCTTTTTGTTTTTTGTTTTTTGTTTTTTAGTTTAGTAGTGTGGTTTGGGATTGTGGGAGTTAGTTTCTAATCTGGCCTCTTACCCTTTTTAGCCAGATTGTTCTAATTTCTTCCATTTTCATAATCTCTTCAATAACCACCCAATTTTATACTCAACGCTAGGGTTTATTCCCGAGATGGGACTCCTAGTGTTAGCATTCCTTACCTTCTAAAAAAAAAAACATTATCTCTCCTTTTTTAACCGACGACAATCACCTTCTCCAGCCACCACCACCACTCTCTATTGTCGTCGTCGACACCACAACTTGCCAACCCGTACCACCAACCCCAACTCGACACTAACACTAACAACCAACCTCTCTCATCTCACACTCAAACCCAAACACCAAACCCAAACCCGATCTATAATATTACCGCACACCACCACAAATGATGTCGCCTAACCATCGCAGGCAACCATTGCCCAATTTTGTGGTCCCTTGAGCTTAATTTGTGACCACTCAAGCGCATATCGTGACCCCTTAATTTTTAACTTGTGACACCTTCGATTTAATTTGTGATCTTCCTAGGTTTATTTTGTGACCATGATTTGATTTTTTCTGTAAGGAGAGAGAGTGTGATTAGGGGTTTTTTGCAAGGACAAAATGTGGAGTGGGGTTGTTTTTTTGTGGAGAGAGAGTCGTTTTTTCGATAGGTACTAGAATAGGGAGGAGGAGAGAGAGTGAAATTGAGGTTTTGGTTTTGAATGGAGAAAGTGAAATAGAGCAGGGGAAGGGAAAGACGGCGTCTGGATCCTCTCATGTCGTTGCATCTCCATTCTTTTCCTGTTAACTCAACAAGATCATGCCATGTGGACTAGCTAATATCATGTGGCCACAATTTAATCCCCTCCTTTTTCTTTTTCTTTTCCGTTTACTTTTTTTCAAGTAATAACTTGGATTCATTGGCGGTTAATTATTTACTCCCTCTGTTCCATAATGTTCTTCCTTTATTCCATTTTTAGGTGTTTCATAAAGTTCTTCCTCTTTCCTCTTTTGGCTAAACAATATCACTACCTTTACTATTATACCCGTTAAAATATAGAACTAGTTCTTAGCACCATGGGTGTAATACCCCATAATTTTATCAATTTCTAAAATAGATTTTTGATTCAATAAAATTATTATTCTAAAGTATTTGTTTTCCAAAAATATAATTAGAGTAAAAACGTCTTTACAACGGTTTGAACCTGAGCCTCGATTTATACACTTTACCATACCTTCTGGGGTATTTTATTGTTTAAAACCCAAAATATCTTCATTATCCTAATATCATACCCCTCAAAAAAAATGAAATGATTTGTGAACTAAACATATCCAAGTTTACAGCTAAACAAACACACATTCCACTTACCCCTTTAACTGATCTTGTTTTTAACCCAAATCCCCATTAAAAAAAAACTAACTCCTTCACTCCTCTCTCTTCCCGTACTCCATCCCCCTCACATTCTCCTTTCAAATCATCCACCATCATCGATCATCATCACCATCACCCACCTCCACCGCTGCCCAGCCGCCACCACCATCATCAACATCATCATTTCATCATCATCACCACCCACCTCTCTTCATCATCATGTTATCATCATTAACCAACCATCATCACTCACCACTCGTCACCTACAAGCGGTCATCATCGCCGCCATTGCACCACCTCAATCTCTCTCTTCTCTTCGTCGTTCTCCACCACCGAGCAAGGGTAAACCCGTTTCCACCTTTTGTTTCTCTCTCCTCACGACCCCCTCCCTTTTCCTTTCTTATTCGCTCTCCCCTTCTCCCTTGCTGCCGCCACTGTTCGCTGGAGACGTGGGTGGCCCCACACCATCCCCTTCATACCCATCTCAATTTTTCCCCAATTTCAACATTAATTTATATTTATTTAGTTATTTTGTGATTAATTTCAATTCAGAATTTCATATTGGGTTGTTTTATGAGTATTGCACTGATTTTGTACTTATTTTATGTTGGGTAACTGTTGGTGATTGTGAAATGAGGGTGAGACTGGTTAGGCTGCCGTTGCGACATTCGGGTTTAAGGTAACCTAATGGCTACCACTTTTAATTAAAACCCGCACTCTTTATTTGTTTTCGAAAATCTATGTGCTAAGAGCGATGTGTGGTGTTGTAGTTTGTACATTTTTAGTTAATTGTAATGATATGCCTTGGAAATGTGAGTAAGTGTAACACTTGTTGTGTCGAGTGATGAAAATGATGAGTATATAGCGTAAAGTCGAGATCTTTATGTAGTGAAACACTAATTGTGCCAAATGATGAACGATGGAAATATATAGTGTTGAAATGCCTCGTGTGGAATGGACATGAATATTTAAATGTGACTTGGTGAACGGCCATGGCTGAGCCTTATTTATTGAGATGCAATGTTGTTGAAAATAACATATATTTGTAAAACGAGATGATCGAATAAAGTGAGATGTTTTGGGACATTATTACGTGTTAGAAGAGGTGAATGGCAGATTTGCGTGTCCCTCTATGAAATGTTATTTATTTTTAGTGAAAATCTTCGATTATAAAAGTTGAGATGTGGCCTGCTTATGAAGATCGATATGTACATATATACGTGATTTATTTGATGACTTGGTATATTGCAAAGTGATATTGTTGTTGTTATTATTGTATGGTGAGAAGGTGATTATAAAGCCCGAGTGGCTACTTGAATTTGAAATTGTGATATGTGTGTGGTTATGAATCAAATAAAATACATTAACTTTTAAATGGGAAGAAAGCCATCGGACCGAATCCTCCGATGGTGACGAACATGGGGGCCCGCTAGCCGTGACCCTTCGAGGCGTATATTGTTAGTGGTGACCTCGAGGCGTCTAGTTGGGTTATGTGATTTGGAGATTTTATTTATTGATATGGAAATGATATGATAATGCGAATGGAAATAATGATATGATAATGAGAATGGAAATGTCTATTGAATGATTATCGATTTATTGGATTACTTCTAGCAGTGAACCCTATAGGATGCTAGGAGATTGGGTCACTATAGGGCGTCTAGAGGGGGTGTGCACACTTGAGGATATTGATATTGTGATTATTATGGATATTGAATATTGTGATTATATGGATATTGAGAATATTGTGATTATTGTGAGAGCTGGCCAGCAGGAGTTAAGTAGATGGTAGGCTTAGAACGTAGACACGAGAGGCCACCAAGTGTGAGATAGGGGTTTGGGCCACCAAGTGTGGATGAGTGTCTAACCTTCTCTGCCTATCCTCCTTCTCTTCCCATAAAGAATTTAACTTAAGAAATGATTACTCATTAGTGTAAATGAGCTTGAAAGCTCATCCGAGCATATCTCTTATGTGATGTACGTGTGATGTGACTTAGAGTTTCATGTGTGTGTATCGTATTTCAAACTAAACGGGCCAAGTGTGCGCGTAGTTATGCCTACCTGTGATTGTTGTATGTGGTGATAAGTATAAGTATATATATGTTATTAATATATAACTTACGTGTGTATGTATTTTCAAATTGGGGGATATTTTTCCAAAAGTGTTTTATGATAGTCCATGGTTACCAGCATTTCCCGCTAACTTTCAAATGTTTTGGTTTGGCCTGTCGTAACCCATGCGGCAGTGACGAGGTATTTCTGGTACTTGTTTGTATCAAATTGTAAATGTCAGCTGTTTAGTGTAGGTTAGCCTTGCATCTTTATTGAAAGATGCGGCGGTAATACCCCTGATTAGGTTGCTTCCGCTTGCGAATCACTTGGGAATATTGTTATGGTTGTTTGTTGTTGATTAGAATTAGGTTTGTAGGTTTTGTTTTAGCCAATGTTTAGGGGAAACTATGGCGAATTTTATGTAGAAATTACCTATTTATTATTTATTTAGGTTAGAAATTCGGGGGTGTTACAATGGATGGGTATAAGGGACATGTGAGGGTACAAATGACATTTTATCCCTTTCTTAATTTTTGTGCAAATTACAAAGTGGAAAACATTATGAAACGGAGGGAGTTATAGCTTGACGCTCTACAAATTCTGAGACCATCTACCTATATCTCAAGGCTGCAAGTTGACATTTTCATAACCTAATAATATTTTTTTATTCAAGCACTCATTTGCATCATGATTTCTCCTCCACCAATCATATATTACACTGCCCTATAGCACGTTTGGTACAACCTCAAAAGAAACAGGTACTTCTATGATTTATTATTTCACACAGTTATATTATTTATACATATACATCATAAAGGTTTTTTTATGTTGGTGCTACTGTGAGTTCCGTCTAAAAAGAGTTACAAACCCAAATAGGTATGAAAATGACAAAAGTGATTGATAACAATGATGATCCATTGAGATTTGATCTTGGCTCATCAATATGTGAACTTACAATATTTCTAATCTAAAGGGACAACTATTGAAGGCCCTTTTGAATTCCAAAGTATTTCATTCCTTATATATATAAATATTCGATTTGTTGCAGAATAAGGAGAAGTTATTACTCTCAATACTTCAATTAAGACACTAACATAACAACAACGACAACAGCAACATAAGAAGACCTAATATAATAATACAATGAGACATGTAGAAGTAGTAAAAACCAAGCACTATATACCTTAATTAGATTAAGATTACAAAATCATAATAAACTAAGTATATTGTGTTCTGCAAGAATTGTGAAGATGTCCATGTATGCAGCAAACGATGTTCCAAGCTGAATTCAGAAAATCAATACCCAAAACTTCGCAAGTGATCAAGAGGATTTCAAAGATTATACACCAAAGCTTAATTTCGGATTTGACTCTGAGGTTGAAGCCTATAACTTTTATAATGAGTACGCTAGAAGAAATGGTTTTGGTACTCGTCGAGAGTACAAAAATAGCAGTAAAGGGGTTCTAACGTTAAGAAGGTTTGTATGTTGTAAAGAAGGTGAACGCCCAGGAGATAAAAGGGATTCCTAAATCAAAGAACCAATGGCACAAACAAGAACTGGATGTCAAGCACGCTTGAGCCTCTCCCTTAACAGAGAAATTCAAAAGTACATTTTGATTGATTTTGTTGCTGAGCACAATCACCCACTTCAATCATCAGAGTGTGTTCATAAACTCAGTTTGCATCGTCGAATATCAGAGGCTCAAGCATGTCAAATTGAAATAGCAAACAAATCGGGTTTAAGCATAAAGGAAATGCATCAGTTCATGGCCAACCAAGTTGGCGGTAGACAGAATTTAGGCTTCACTCGACTTAACCACAAAAACCACCTTAGAACAAAAAGGGTACAATCTTTAGGGTCTTGAGAGGTGGGAGCTCTACTTACATATTTTAGTAGACAAGTAAGCGAAAATCCTTTATTCTCTTATGAGCTCCAAATGGATGTGCACGAAGAAATTCTAGGCCGATGCACAAATGGTTAACGCTTATGCCTATTTTGGTGATGTGGTCACATTTGATACCACATATAAGACGAATAGTGATAATCGCCCTTTGGGAGTATTTGTTGGCTTGAATAATCATAAGCAAACAATAGTATTTAGAGCAACATTATTATATGATCAAACAACAGCTTCTTTCCGGTGGTTATTTGACACATTTTTGAAAGTCATGGGAGGTTTAAAGCCCAAAACAATACTGACAGACCAAGATATTGCGATGAGAGCAGCTATTCCTCTAGTAATGCCAGAAACACATCATGGATTGTGCACATGGAACATAAGGGAAAATGCTTTAAGACATGTCAACCATTTGTATCAAAGAGATTCAAATTTCTCCACGAGAATTGAAGCATGCATCGATGTATATGAAGGTTAAAAGAACTTAACAACGAATGTGATTCCATAATTATTAAAGACTACCAATTACCCGCTAGTTCATGACTTCACACAATATTCAAACTAAAGAAAAAATTGGCATGGACTTATATGCGTCATACATTCACCGCAGGTATGAGATCCACTCAACTCAGTGAGAGTTTAAATGCCGATCTGAAAAGCCCTTTAAAGTCATATGTAAATTTGCACGATTTTTTCACGCACTTTGAAAGGATTGTAAGTGGTAAGCGTATAATGAATGTGGAGCTGAATTTGAATCGAGACACAAGCTACCAAAACTTAAAATGCAAAAGTCGCCAATGTTGAGACAAGTATCAGATATTTACACTCCACGAATTTTTGAGGAATTTTAGGAAGATTTTGAGGAGTTTCTTGGCACTTATGTTAAGAAATGTAAAGATGGGTTATATTTGGTGGCAAATGTTGATGACAGTAAGGACCAAGTAGTGATGCGTGATATCTCCTTTGAATTTGTTTCCTGTGAGTGTAGAAAAATTAAGACTCATGGTATATTATGTAGTCATGCTTTAAAAGTTTTGGACATGATTATTTGATTAACATCAAACGCATTACTGAAAGGTATATACTTAAGCGTTGGACTAGAGACGGAAGGAAATGTCTAAATGTGGACTGGAAAGGACAAACCATCGAATTGGATAAACGAGCTCATTTCACAGCACGCTACAAGATCTATGCCTGCGTTTGGTCAAACTGAGTAGCCGTGCTGCTAAATCTCACGAAAGTTACGTCTTGTTGAACAATGTTTGTGAGGAATCTTATAACATTATAGAGAAGATGTTAAGTGGAACGCCTAATGTGGATTAAGAGTTCAAGAACAAGGTATCCATAGTGATTGACAATGACAAATCTAATGAAAATGCCGCCGCTAATGGGTTGGCTCATGCGAAGGGAATAAAAAAGAGAGCTAGTACAAGTAAGAAAACAAAGCGTACAAGAACATGGCTTGAAAGGTTTTCCCAAAAGAGAAAGCGGACTAAAGAACATGTGGTAATTTTAAGCTATTTTTGGCGTTTTACTATTGAATTTTTTAATTTTTGTTTTTCATTGAAATATCTTAATTTGCAGGAACTAACGACCCTTGTTATATGCATCCATCTATATTCTTCGTAAATGTTATGTGCTCCAAACAATCTTCTTCTAAGAGTGCCTTAAAAGTATCATCATCATCATACACCATGTAACATTCATCCTTCTCCGTATTTGCATTATTTTCATCAACCATATCATCAAAACCCATCTTCCAATGGAGCATGTGATCATTCACCTATTTCTCATGTGCTTTGTGTTACTTGTGTGGTGTATTGTGTGTAAAATGCCATGTCTACTAATCCATTGGTAAGATGTGCAATGGTCGCCTCAACATCTCTTATTTCAAGCGTGATTTGTATGGGTAGTGTCCCCTTCTAATCATGTCGTCTTTGTTTACATGGGGGATCTTATATGCATTTGATCCTTTTAACTTGAAATTTGAGTCATGCAATATTTTAGACTTATCAATTCCTTATTGAGTGTAATTGGACTTAACTCATTGAATGCACCATGCACGACTTTCACCAACTCAGCCACATAATTTGGTGGTTTCATGCATAAGTGATTGTATAGAGTTTAAAAACAAATCTAGCACGTTTAAATCTGGAATATTTGGTGGTTGATGTGTCATTTGTATATCCAAACCTCCCTCGCTTGCGGTTTGCATGAATGAACTCTTCTTCATTTGCACTTATATGAGGCATTGCATTGTCTTGTTGTATAAATATTGTCTTTTCAACCCATTCTAGCCACTTTTCTTTGATTGCGCAACACTTTCTGAAATAGACATTGTCTTATGACAGATTTGGTGATTGAAATGATTGTTTTTACCTCCATTGTGCATGTTGGTCTGTTTTTTGATGATCTATTTGCTAGTTCGTCGACGATGAAAGGGAACATACCCATTTTTCCATCAAATAGGCAGCTCCCATCTTCATCAAAAATTGGTCTTACCACCAGGCATAAGAACATGACTATAGTTATATGACTCTTGTGTTGACAATATTTTTCCGGTGCCGGCTCGTCCTCGAATAGGTAGTACCCTTGATTCACCATTGTCATGTAAAACCACTTTTCATCTATGTGAATTTGACTGAAAGAGTCTTCAAATTTTGGTTCACAATGAAGTGTTTGTGCCAAGATTTTACTAAGGAAAAATTCTAACAGTTTTCTTAACCCTTCATTTGTTAGGTACGGTTTGATGGTGTTCGTCTGAGACTTGATCGTCCTTCTCTTTCAAAGGCGGGAAACGGTCGAGGCAGAAATTTCGACTGCCTTGGCTAATGATCTCATTGATCCCCTTCAACTGTGTGGATTTCCATCCCGTTTACTCGGTCCACATGCAAGGGTTTTCTACTTGTCTTGGACATTAAGTTTATTTCTAACATCCATAACTTCTCTTTTGTCCATTTGTTTCCTTACTTGAGCCCATATGGAGCTAATGGTCCTATTGGAAATAGTGTACGGTTGTCATGTGCTTGAGTTGCTTGTATTGGGGTTTGCCATTGGATTTGAGATTTTGCAACAAGTGTTGAACAATTAATTGTTTCTCCTTCTCGCTTAATCTCATGTTTATATTTTTGTGTTGGCCTCTATGTCTTGGTGCTATTGTACTCTCTAATGCTCTCTATCTTGCTGTATCTGTACTCTCAGATGCATTATGTCTTGTTGCATCTGTACTCTTTGATTCTCTCTTTCTTGCTACATCTGTA
Organism: Pharnaceum exiguum; assembly: GCA_900322385.1. NCBI lineage: Eukaryota > Viridiplantae > Streptophyta > Magnoliopsida > Caryophyllales > Molluginaceae > Pharnaceum > Pharnaceum exiguum. The sequence goes on along the minus strand of ONZK01002802.1, from coordinate 18,012 downwards.
CTCTCTAATGCATTCTGTGTTGCTGCATTTGTAGTCTCTGATGCTCTCTGTCTTGTTGCTTCTGTACTCTCTGAATTACTCTGCCTTACTGTTGATGTACTCACGTGTTGCACTATCTGAACATACCCTCGAGTGCCAATTGTGTTACTGCTAGGGTTGTTGTCTCTGTCCCTATTGCTACTACTGCTGCCTTGACCTGCCTATATAAGCAATTGTTCCCTCTGTCCTTGTTGTTGCGAGTGACTATTCAGTCACTAAATTTTGCCTTCTGGAATGGAGTTTCTAGGCTGGTTGTTCTTTCGGGGTAACAACCTATTGCGATCAAGTCATCTTCACTCCACGTTCATCTCCATGCTGCTGATATCTCTGCCTTTTCAATCCCATCCCTCTCTACTGAAAACTCTATAATAAAAATATGGGTGGCTATCTCATCTAAAGTACTTAATTGATCCATTGGGATTTTCCTACACCTTGACTCCTAATTAGACTTGTCCCAAGTCTCTTTCGAGTCACTTGTGATAAGAACAAATGCTACAAGTCCCTTTGATATATCTATGATGAAAACTCTCTTAGACTAATCAAATAAAACAGAAATTACACTTGGTGTGAATGGGACTGTCTTTGCGTTCAATTGTGTTAACTGAAAATCCTTTGGTGAAATGAGTGTTGAATTTGAGATAGAAAAGAAAACAATGATGATAATTCTTAATTTTAACTTATGTGAAGTTTTCAATGTTTTGAGAAATTTGGTATAGAGGAAATGAGAGCGTTTTAATCTGATGTAAGTTTGGAGGATGTTAAGTGGAGGAGAGGAGTAGACCTGGCAATCGGGTCGGGTTGGGTCAACTTCAGGTTCAGACCATGTATAAACGGGTTGAGAATCCCTGACCTCAACCCGATCCGTTTAATTAAACTGGTTGAAATAGATGACCCAAACCTGACCTGAATATAAACGGGTCAATTTAAGGTTGACCCATTTAATTATTTTTTAGTTAGGTAAAATAAATGTATGAAAAGAAAAAAAAACTAATCAAAATTAAAAACAGTAAAATATAATGCCACCATTCTGCTTCCTCATTGAGAACAAGAACAACTCAAAGGTGTCAAATAACGTAACCCAATATTCAAACTAAATCTAATCAAGTGTTAATCCTAACTTTTACATACCAAAGTACAACATAAAAAAATAGATCAACTGAATTCTAGACGTCAATGGATTAGGCATCATCTATTGCAACATAAGACAGCTGATGAACGGAGTACAACTTGCCGTCGACGAAAAATACTTGGTCGGTAGCTGCGGATGGAGGTGATAATATTATGATAGGCTGAGTTTATGGTGCTTAATAAAAGAAATTTACATTTGAAGGTTTAAGAGATGATGATGTTGTAAAGACCAAATGTTAAGGAGGAAAGAAATTGCTACAGTGAAGTACTTGAGTGTAGGACGGCAAAGTGTGTGAGTGGAGTGTAAATTATGTAGGATAAATTAGATAGATTTTCTTGAGACTTTTTCTTTTCTTGGGCTAGACATTATGTTTATAGAAGGCTCATTGGCGATGTCCAGTGCATATTTGTTCAGGTAAGCCGGGTTAATGTCGATTCAACCTGACCCGAGCTCAACCACTGAGTTAAACGGGTTAAAGAGGATTGAAAATCTCAACCTGAACCTAACCCATTTAATACATGGGTCAATCAGGTTGACTCGCTTAATTAAACGGGTTGAGAATTTTGAACCTAATCCGCTTATTTCAAGTCGGGTTCGGGTTGGGTTGTATTTTGTCAGGTCTAGAAAGGAGGTTATCCCTTGATTACAATGCTCATGTAATATAATATTGGATCAGAGTTTGTAATTTTAAATTTTGGAGGCAAAACAAATTTTGGTTCATATTTGAATGTATTGGCATCAATAATATAATGTGAAACCTAATAGAACATAGGCATTTTAGTTTATATTCCCTTAACTCACTCATACCTTAATTTGCGTGTTATTTCTAAACCAGAAATAAATATTGAAACAGAGGGAGTAGCCAGTTGTGAGTCATTAGACAAAACAAGGAATGTGAGAATTATAAGAGCATCAGTAGTGGTGAGCCATATGTGCCTCACCCACTACTCTCTCTCCTCCTTTCCTTCATATTCCTCACTATCTGAGATTTGGACTTGTTAACAGTGAGGAGATTCATGGCTCACTCAGTACCTCTCACATCATTATTTCACTTAAGTATTTTAACATACTTAAATTCTAATTATTTTACAAATAAAGTATATAGAAATGGGTGTCTATATGTAGGGAATGAAAAATTACAATTTTTCATAATTTTTAAAATATTTTTTGTTTTATTTTAAATAGGAAAAAATCTGTTTAAACTTATAAAAACAAAAAGTTTGGTAAAGACAAGTGATACCACATGGCATCTCCCTAATGGCTACTATTAATTCAAGGGGACAACAGCAAGGAAAACAAAAGGGGAACATGATTGATTTTTTGCCGAGCACTGCACGGGGAGCTCAGTAAATAGTGATTAAGTGAGCCCCAAAATCTCATGGTTAACAATATTGAGCCTCAAAAAAGGCACTGAGTAAGCCAATGAAGCTCACCACTAAGAGTATCACCAATGGTAAGTTTTTTTTGGGTTTATACTGACAAAAAAAGAGGTTTGAGATTTGAATATCATAGTGGGAAGTTTTATCAAATTAAACCAATACAAATTGGTTTGTGCAGACAAATCTGGGTTGAACAAAAGAAATGGGGTCCACTATGAGAGAGCAAGAGACAACAAAAAATTAGAAAATGCAAAGGAGGGCTACCCTAAAACTGATTTTGAGGTTTATTTGATTTTGAGGTTTATTTATAGTGGAGATAAGGTTTGTGGGCTTGAGATTTATGTAAAGGGGTGAGTGTAAGAGGAAGGCCCACCCAAAAACCTCAAATAAGGTTTAACCATTAGTGATGCTCTAAGGGTGCTCTAACTTACTAGGTAACCTATGTAGTGAAGTAAGAGCTTGTTTGGTTAACTTACAAGCCCATGGGAATTTGCAATTCCTAGGGAGTAAGATGTTGAGCTACTCCATTTTTTCACATATATTAAGGTGATAGCTAATATTCCTAAATTACCCATATTTATTTTTAATCTAGTTCCAATGGTGTGCATTGAGCATTACACCCTCCATTTTACTACATTGAAAATATGCAGGGGTTATTTTGGAAACAAGGTGTAAAATATGCATTGTAAAACAAAAATGACACATATTTTGGATCAAATTTTGATTGATATAATGACACTTAATATGAATCAGAGAGAGTATTAATCGATGAGAATAACTAATTCCTATGGGAATTAAGTTACCTTGTCCAACCATACAAGGCCTAAGATTTGCCTCACTACCTCTTGGGAAAAAGTAATTTATCACGTTACTGACTCAGCCTACCAACCAATCAACATAATACCCCATATCAATGCTCAATTCTATGAATAGCCAAATCCAATTCCTAATATCTTCAACACCAATTTTTCTCTTTTCTTTTTTTGTTGCTCATTGGTTGTTTGTTTTTTACTTAAAACGAGCTACACCACTGCACTGTAACTCTGGTACCCGTTCACGTTGAAGTGCGATGGAATGATACACAGGGGGGCTTAGGACCCACTATGATGCGTCACTGTGCGCATTTGTCACGTACATGGGTCACTTTCTACACATGCCAGTCTGATATGTCACTGTTTTAGTCTGTTTCCCCCTTCCTTTACCACTATTATCACCCCCTCTACTCCACTCTCTCTCCATTATTTACCCACACTAACTCTTCCTCACTCTCTTCACTCTCCACTCTCTTCTCCCTCAATCTTCAAACTGTTTAGCCATAATTCTCCCTGTGGTTGCTGGAGTTTTCTAAGTACACTGGCCTTGTGTTGATCAACTGTTGCTTGGTCCTGATCATGCTGTTGGCTTAGTCCCCTTAGGTATATACCTTTTCTTATCCTCTTTATCTCATCTTGAAGATAACGCACTCACATTTAAGTGAAGAAAGATAATTTCCTGAATATATCCTCTTTTTGTTGCATTTCTTTTGTTGGGTCATCTTAAAAATGCTTTCTTTGTGCTATAAGTTTCTGTTTTATACTGCTCTTATGCCCATAGTTCCTACTTGAGATGTTATACTATGCTCTAAACAATAAGCTCATATAGTAGCTTTGTTATATAATACATGATGTTCTTTCAACACTTTTGTGTTGTTTCAATATGGTACCTGAACTTTGACAAAGTTTTGAAGTGTATGGTTAACTGATATTTCTATCTACAATTGTGATAATGTATATGTTTGTGTCCTGTGGAATTATGCCTTAATTATGTCATTAGTATGGATTTCGAGTAATTAATTGGTGTAGGAAAATTGGTATTGGACCAAGTTTCAGATGCATGATGAAGAGCACAAGTGTTCTGAAAAGGGCAATGTTGCGAAATGAAGGAGAGGCAGCGTTGGACTGCTGAAGAAGATTCAATATTAAGAGCATATGTGAAGCAGTATGGCCCTAGAGAATGGCATTTGGTATCACAGCGTATGAATGCCAACCTTGATCGGGACTCGAAATCGTGCCTAGAGCGTTGGAAGAATTACCTCAAGCCAGGGATCAAGAAGGGTTCTCTGACCGAAGAAGAGCAGCGTTTAGTCATCCGTCTACAAGCCAAGCACGGGAACAAATGGAAGAAGATTGCGGCCGAGGTGCCCGGGAGGACTGCTAAGAGGTTAGGGAAGTGGTGGGAGGTGTACAAGGAGAAGCAGCAGAGGTTGACAAGAGAGAATTCCAAGAGTTTGGAGCCAATTGAGAAGGGGAAATACGATCGGATTTTGGAGAATTTTGCAGAGAAATTAGTTAAGGAAAGGGTACCAGTGCCTGTGCAAGTGCAAGTGCCACAGACTGATCCAGCAACAGTTCTGCTGATGGCTACTTCAAACGGGTCGTATTTGCCTAGTGATCATCATCGCCATCATCATCATCATCATCCTGCGGCGGCTACAATGCCGCTTCCCCCTTGGCTTTCGACTCCCAATGGGAGTGGCGGGGCTAGGTCGCCTTCGCCATCAGTGACGTTGTCCCTCTCCTCTCCCACTGTTCCCCCGGCTCCTCAAGCTACAGCACCATGGGTTCATCCCCATAGTAACCTTGACAATCCACCAGTCCCGCCTCTGACATTGGGTTGCTTACCTTCTTTCCATGGCGGAGAGCAGACGATCATGTCTGAGCTTTTAGAATGTTGCAGGGAGCTGGAGGAAGGACACCGTGCTCTAGCATCCCATAAGAAGGAAGCGTCGTGGAGATTGAAGAGGGTGGAACTTCAGTTGGAAGCGGAGAAGGCCAATCGGAAAAAGGAAATAGCCGAGGAGGTAGAGGCCAAGATTAAGGCGCTGCAGGAGGAGGAAAAAGCGAGCTTGGATCGAATTGAAGCCGAGTACAGGGAGCAGCTATCGGGGCTGAGGAGGGATGCCGAAGTGAAAGAGCAGAAGTTGTCTGAGCAATGGTCTGCCAAGCATATGCGCATTGCCAAACTGCTTGAACAGGTGGGCTGCAGGCCTCGGAACCCCGAAGCTAATTGAGTATGAGGAAGAAAATGATCGGAGAAACAACTGGCCACAATACTATTAGGTGACTGTCATGCCACAATATTGTACGCTTGGTTGTACTGTTGATGGAATGAACTTTGGCTAGCATTCGTTTCTCTATCATGTGCATTCCTACTGATCATCTCCCCTGTTCTGATATGAATTCTGTTTCTTTGGTCATCTGGTTCAAGTAAAAGACGTCACTTCTGAGCCAGTTGATCACAGAGGACTTTCTTGTCAGCACAGAAATTCACTTACCCAGTTACCTGAGGCAATACGTAAATTATAACTTGAAATCTTCCTGTTGAGTGTTATGAGGATGTTAGTCCATAATCCATATTCGCACTTGATTAGGATGATGGTAATTTGTATTATGTTATGTTGGAAATAATATAGCAAGAAAATTAAACTTGCTTTTATCATTATTCACTAAGTCACTAGTCACTAGTGAAGTAGTCCATCAAAAAAAGTACATTGTACAACTGAAGTTTAGTACTCCGTAATTAGCTAGAAGTTCAGTTCAATTCAGTTTTAGAAATTGAAAAAAAAAAAACTGAATGACTAAAATGTGTGTTAACCAAGAGACTTTGGTAAGAAGATCAGCCAACTGCCTAGTCGTATGAATATGAACATTGGCAATAAGACATTTGCCAATCTTTTCCCGAATTAAAAAAGGACATAATTGGAAATGAAACACACAATAAGAACATCAGACTAAACTCTTAGATAGGATATAGGAGCAATATGAATTTGTGACAAAGAACAAGCTAGTACTTCGGAATACCAACCACGAAGGCCGAAGCAGATATATCCCGGGGACTAGAGAGGAATTGTCCAATGTTAGAATAAGCTTAAGTGATTAACCACAATATAAGGAATCAGAGTAAACAAAATGTTACAAATCTACACTAGAACAGTGGCTATTTTTTAAAATCAATCTATTAGTAAGCCTACACTACTGAGTGAGCGAGTGACATAGATACCTTTGCATTAAGATGGTTTTGGTTTGTTACAACAAAAAGAAAGAAAAATTGATTGTATATTTATATTGTAAACCAATAATGTTTGTTCAAGCTTAACCTCGATCTTAACCAAGTACTCGGACTAGCTCGGAGGGGGACTATACTAGCTGAGTGCCTGAGTCTTTATCCACACATAATGATCGCCTATGATCTCTTAGAGCATTCACGGGGCTGGTAGCTTAGCCTCTATGCATGTAATGAGTGTTATGGAAATGTTTCCCACATACCAAACCAACTTCAGCAACTACTGAACTACTGAAGTCAGCTAGCCTCACAGCTGCAAAGTGAAACCACCCTCCCCCGGCCCCCCCACAACATGTCAAAGAAAAAATCTCCAAGGGAATTTTTAGCACGTAACAGTAGTTACAGTACTACTGCAACGTTATTGTGAAGACACGTTGCATATAAGTTTTTCCACTTGCGTACACTTATATAAGTTGAATAAGAAAGTTGTATAGGACACAGGAAAGTATAAACTCAATGAAGGCTTGAAAATGAGATGATGCATTGACTAGCTACTGATCAGCATCTAGGGTCTTTGGCATGTAGGCTGCAATCCTGCTAGTGGTATTCACTGTTACAAAACTGTTTGATGCATGTACGTGCATCACGAAAAGCGGATTTACAAGTACAAAGAGAAAAAGGAAAACAAAGGAATTCTCTTTTCCTAGTTTTTCTCTGATTTGTCCCTAGAGTAATTACCTTTTTTAAAGTTTACCGCGCTGCAAGATCCTATTTCCTCTAGGAGGGTTTCTTGCAAAAGGAAACCTCTGATCATAATGTCTGATGAGAAGGAAGGGAAGACAGAGAAAGGAATGGTGCAGGGTGAGGGATCAGGCTGTGGTAAGACAGACTGAATAGCTAGATTTAGAGAGGATCTCCCTCAATTTTATAATTCTCATGAGAAGTCACATCACTTACTTGATTTTCCCTGCTACGTACTCACAACCCCTAATCTAATCCAACGCTTTTTTTAAATGTTACTCCGTTCGTACTCGTATATACTAAAGTACGGAGTACAAGTCAATCGTCTACCTTAAGAACACCTTTAATATTTTTTTACACCCTTAATTGGTGCGAAACCGTTTCATAGACTCGCTAAGAGGGTTCATTATTGTTTATTCGAATGACAATTATTATTTGTCAGAGGGGTTATTACCTGACGGGTTATTATTACCCAATCTTATATACGAAACGGGTTTACAAATTTTTTGTGTGTTAAAACCGAGCCTTTAAAATCGTCTATGTTTATTTGAGTGACAGTCCTGACTGAAGGAAATTAAGGCACTTAAAATACATAATTATTAAGCTCTAATTCACGGCCCTTAATAGCTGAATTATTATACAATCTATTTCCTGACATATTATGTAAAAATTACCATCAATGAAGATGACATAGTGCATGTTCTCTAGAAGTTCAAAAACTTATTTTTAGTTTAGTTGTTAGAAGTGAAGTTTAGTATATTAAGTTTAGTTCGACTCGTTTCTTTTGATCGTAAAAATTCGTGACATCGATATTCATTTGTAATTATATGTATATTAGTGGAAAGATCTCACTAATTAGGGCTTGTTGTTTTTACAACTTAAGCTTGGTTCAGTTTTTCGCAGTTCATCTCGTAACTTAATAACATATATAAGAAGTTTTGCTCACGATATCCATTTTTAGTTATTAGTATATCATTAAAAAAAAGTACAATATTATTGATGTGGTTTTGATAATTCATTGAGTTTCAAAACAATTAAAAAAATCAGTTTTTTTCATTTAAGCTCTGAAGAACAAGTCCACAACAAAAATGGATTGAGATATGATAAACTTTCTAAGGTAAGGAATAAAAGAAGGAATTAGGAGCGCTCATCTCGAGACATACTCTCAATCTGTCCTCATGAAGAATTGTGTCTAACTCTTCAGACCATGAGTTATTCCATAGAATACTGCCACTGCTATTCCTTCCATAGTTTGCACGATGACCAGTCTCGGTAGATGTGCTTGAATTGAATCTTCCTAAAATGCTCTATAAATCTGCTGATATCATCAATGATATTTCTAATTTCTAAGGTATCCTAATCTGTTTATTGGTAGATTGGATAACTGTGATATTTATTGGTTGAATTGTGATAAAGTGAGTTGAAATGTAAATGAACTATGCATGTAAATTGAAAACGAGCTTAACAAAACTTAATCAACAAGTTTTTGGTATATCGTAGCAAATTTATACCGAATGAATTTGTGACTATTAAAAACAAATTAAATGACTTAGTAAGTCCCTGCTTCACGTGACTCCAAGGCTCCAAGCCAAACCCTCACCATGGACGACATGTCGACATCTGACATCTCCGTTACCAACAGGGCCGTCCCGTAATTTTTCGGGGCCCTGTAAGGAAATCGATTCGGGGCCCTATACACGTATAAAAAAATTCCAAAAATTTTTTCCATTGATTAGAAAATACGTAAAATATGAATATAAATTGATTGAACAATAGATGAAAATAAATTGATGAACTCTTTCTTCTTCTTTTTGTATTTAGACAGTTTGAAGGGTTTGTGAGAGAGAATGTAATTTGCCATAACAAGGGAATATAATGGAGATACGAATCTGATATTTTGTTAAGGAAGATGGTGATAGATATTTTGGGATTCACTTTCCTAAATAAATCAAATGAAGTTTGTATTCGGTTTGGGTATTTGCTTCTCTTTCCTAAAAATCTCAGAAACGTGCTTGTACTGCCAAAGAAATAAAAGTTTTTTTTTAAGAGTTGGGCTGAAAACATGTAATTTTGGGGCCCTCCTCATTTTGGAGGCCCTGTTCAGTTGCACCACCTGCACACAGTAAAGGACGCCACTGGTTACCAACCCTTGTTCCAAATCTCATTCTGTCCAACACCACCACCAGCAGCACACTTTCTCAGCTCACTAACACCACCTATTCCGTCCAATTTAATTATTACCGTTACTCTTAATAGTGCTACATACGATGCTACTGTATCGCTGAGACGCTGATGCTCAAAATGACACTTCATTTTTGTTTCGTTTAAAATTGCTTTATCATGCATGATGATTGATGATGATCATGATGATTCATAATTCATAAGTGGGACGTAAAATGTATAACACTGACACCCCCGCACTCCCGCAGTAAAGAGTCGTCACAATCAGCGCCCTGTCTTATTCGGCCGTGAAAACCGGAGCCCAGTCCCCCCTTAGCTTCCCCCCTCTATCTGATCATCTGATCTTCCCTACTCTTTGTGGTCCACTTCACAGTTAACCGTTTTACACCATTCTTTGTTATGTTTGTTAATTTGGGGGTACACTGAGCAATGCTAGCGCACTACCTGATAGTTGCACTGTTAGCAACTGTCAGGTAGGCACCAAACCCCACTCACAATTAAATATAGTGTCCCCAAAAATTGATCAAACCAAACATGTCATACAACCCTTACAACATGATAAACAATCCTCCCAACATGATAAGGAACTCTCCCAACGTGATAAAACTTTGTAGAATTGATCAAACCAAACCTGTCATACAACCCTTACAACATGATAAACAACCCTCCCAACATGATAAGGAACTCTCTCAACATGATAAAACTTTGTAGCTATATTTTCTCGAAAAAAAACTCTAAACCTGATATAAATTCCATAGAACGTGATACCAACCTATCTAAACGTGATAAAACTTTGGTACATTTTTTTTTTAAATATTCAACATGTCAAACTACCACTAGAACATGATAAATAATCCTGCCAACATGATAAACACAAACACCATATTTTCCATTTTTTTGACCTCAATACACCACCCACAATATTTTATTGTGAGTGGGCATTGGGCCCTACCCGATAGCTGCAAATAGTGCAACTATCGGGTATTCATTTAGAATCCCACCCCATACACTAGGCTAGACCACTAGTTTGCCAAAATTGGACCGGTTTTCTTTTCGATTAGCTAGTTGAATGCCGTGCAACGTAGAGAGGATCGTAGGAGTAGTACAACCTCCGTCTCAATTTATCCTTATGGTATTCCTTTTTAGGATGTACTCCCTCCGTTTCTAAAAGTTCTTCCACTTTTGATGAGTGCACACATTTTAAGAAAGCTGGAAAAAGATTAATTGATCCTCAACAAGTGGGTGAGTGAGAATGAGGGGTAGGGTAATTTTGTTGAACTACAAAGGGTAAATGAGTCATTTAGCCAAAAAAAATCATGCTAGATATGAAAAGTGGAAGAACTTTTTGAGACAAACAAAAAGGAAAAAGTGGAAGAACTTTCAGAAACAGAGGGAGTATCTATTTGTTCTTATGGTTTCCATTTTTGACAAACTTTATAGATGAAAATGACCATTTAACCCCCTAGTATTCTCACTATAATAGAAGAAAGAGGATGAGTGAGTTTTGGTGTTCAAGTAATTATTATTAAAACCGAAGGGTAAATGTGTAAATTGTGTACTTTCCTAATTTGTGTGCCAAAATCAAACCATAAGAACAAAATGAGACGGAGGTTGTATTATTTATCGATAATTGATTGCTTGACAGATACATTATCGACAAGTGATTACAAGAATAGTGTCCATTTGTACAATAACATAACGTCACATTAGAAAGTTATCATAAATGCATAGGTGTTGTAATAATATGGATCATTTTGTTTTCTATGGACCCGTTCTTTATAGCTGAATTTAGTGAAGTGAATTAAAAAATTGTATTTTTTTTTAATTGTTATGAAATTCAATTACTTATTGAAGTCTTGTTAATATTGTATGTTTATGAAACTATATGGCAAGACCTTTCAATAAATATAATAATAATTACAAATGGATATCTACCCTCAAAAAAGAAATTACAAATGGATATCGAGATCAAAACTTATTACGTTCTCAAATTACGAGGTGATGAACTACAAAAACTGAACTGGATAGAACTAAACTGAATTGAACTGAGCTGAGCTTATGTTAAGTTGTGAAGAACATGCCCTGCATAGTTTTGAGTTTAAAAAAAAAAAACTCAAAATCACCTTGAAAACGGATTTTTCATACTATACCCTTAGTCGTTTGGTTAACTATTCACCATATACGTACCTATTGATTTTGAATGTGGTACATGGTATCCTTGAGGTTTTCATTGTTCGCATGAAATACCACTGAGCTAACGAAAAGAGGATGACTTGTAGTTATTTTGACAGGGTATGTGGTTATTACTTTGTCGATAACTGCGCGGGTTTTGCCTATGTTCTTTTCTGGTTTTTCCTTCTCGTCCCACTCCATTGGTCCCTTCTCTCTGGCTATTCTATCCCTCATCTCTTTTCCTCTCTCATTTAACTCATAATTACATCATTAAGAGTACAAAGAACAATATCGATCCTCACACTCCATATTGCATTATCCTCTAAACCTCTTCACTATTTCAATGGGAAATTGTGTTATTCAAATCTCTCATTAGGGCAATGCTAGTAACAGTTGGTATATTGCGCAAATATTAAAAAGTTCGATCAGAGATAAGTTTAATCCAATCCAATAATCTAACTCATAACTTGTGAGTAGAGGTGACCATTTACGTTCTAGAGTCGCCCATCTTTTTGCTGCCCTAAAGGAAGGGTCGGGCCTGATTGAAGGGCATAAAATCCCTAACCAGACCCTCCCTTTAGTCGATTCTAAGGGCATTAAAGTGTCTAAACCATACAATTAAAATTTTCTCTTTTTTTTTTTTTAGCTTAAAAAAGTACAATTAAAGCCTAAAAATGACTTAAAAGTATTTCAAAGGCCTCAAGGGTTTAAACCATACAATTAAATTGTTTTTTCAGCTTAAAATGCATATAATTAAAGCTTAAAATGACTTAAAAGTAAAAGTGTCTACATAAATTCCACACAATTGTTTTTTACATACATTCATAAAAGTAAAACACTACTAGGCAAATGTTTTTTTAATTATTACAGAGGTTAGCATGGATTATACAAAATGTTTAACAGATAGTCACATGATAAGATTCTCGTCACAATACTTAAATAATTTTCGGTTTATTAATGACGAGGATCTAGTGACGGATTGATAATCATTTGGTTGAATTTATTGATTCTTAAAATAATCTATATGATTATATTGTAATAAGACATACTTAGATTGTTGTGCATCCAGGCACCGGCTAAAAATATCGGTTACATCAAAAAAAATGAAGTTTGACATTTTCATGGTTAGCATATGCATATTTGTCCCCATTTGAATTGTTTTTTTTTTTTGAGATCCCATTTGAATTGTTAATCAATGGATCCGACTATCCGACTAATGTTGTCTTCAACAAATTTAGTTAGGGTACAAGATGACACCCTGGATCAATAAATATATACTCTATAATTAAATAATCAAGATCGAACCATTGGATCAAAAACTGATATTATTATATCACAAAAATTGAGCTCGCTTACCCGTTTTATATATACAACTAGTTTTTAATTGGTACTTATGACCAAAAAAAGTTACAAATCAAAGTTAGTGGCCGTTTTTTTATCGTAAATGACCCCGTATCATATATAAAACTCGTGCATACAGATTTTTCTCTTATTATGTCCAATTGGGGTTAATAGAAAAAACATACATTTTTTTATTTTGAGTCAATTTTATAGCAGATATATACTATTATGGAAGAGAGTTGTAGTTAGTAGATTTGATTACTAACAACTGGGTGTAAACGAGCCGAGTTGAGCTCTTGGGCTCGTTTTAAACTTGAGCCGGGCTCGAGCCTGATGCGAGCCAGCCTTAATTAAGACAATTTCACTTTTAAAAAGATATTTTAATATAAATTTATAAAATGTACTCCACAAGATATTAAATTACTAAAATTGTATTTGTTAATATTTAAATATTAACTTAAAATTTGACTCACATCACTTATTTATTAATTACAAATACTTATAAAATACATAAAAAATAATGAAAATAATAAGACGAGCCAAAACGAGTCGAGCTGAGTCACAATACCCTCGGCTCATGCTCGGCTCGTTTGACAGCTCGAGTCGAGCTTTGACCGAGCTGAGCCCGAGGGCTCACCGAGCCGGCTCAGTTCATTTACACACCTACTAACAAGTGTTATCTTAATGAGATTTAAGCTCTGTTTAGTTCATTTATTACATACCTAATAAATGTTTTAAAATTATACTTAAAACATGACTCAACTTTACAAATTTGATTAGAGTTAATATCATAACTATTTTCAAGATGAAAATAACTAAAAAGGAAATTAAACAAAACTTCAAGAAGAAAACGCAAACGCAGTGAAATAAAAGTCTTAGTTGGCATCCATGCTTGGACTTGAAAATAAGTTCGATATCTTTTTGGTTAGAGCCATTACTTAGGCCTTATTTGGTTATTAGTAGTTATAGAGAGTTGTTAGTAGTTTCATGTTGTAAGAGTCGTTTTGATTAGTTAAATCTACTCTTATATTTGTTTGGTAATATTCATTTTGAGGCAAAATTACTCATTAGGAAAATGTTATGAGTAACAACTTTTTATGACAACATTTTCATTCCTTTGATAATTTATACTAAAAAGTGCCAATTGTAAAAATTGAAAGTTGTTAGAATATTTTCAAGATATTGTCCCACATTGGTAGTTTATATGGGATGTGTAGTCTTTATAAGTGTAGTGTTGTATGGACTATTAATAATCATGGGCCTTGTATGTATTGGGCCAAGTGGGTTGTATGTGTATGTATACATGTATTTATACATTGTATTATATATATCAAAAGACCACTTAGCACTTAGCACTTAGCATCCTTGGGAAATTGATTAATTAAATTAATCATTTTTAGTTTTATTAAATTCGGATTAGGGATAACCGTTTTTAACTGTTTATCCCTTATCAAGTGATTTGGTGCCTGTTGGGGTACTACACACGTTTTATTTAAATAACCCCCTTCCCCTTCATTTTTCACATAGAAAATATTCACACAGAAAAACACAATGGTTGTATCTGCAGATACACCATGAGAGATCATTAATTACTGTTAATATAAGAGAGTATACTGTCCATAGTATTAGTGCAAAGTATTATGATGATGGGTTTCATTGAATCCTAAAAACAATTCGT
>ONZK01002801.1:0-23755 GCA_900322385.1 Pharnaceum exiguum | reverse complement strand
AAATTATAAAATGGACGTGGTATGGTTTCTGTTTGACACTATATTTAAGTTTTTTTGTGTGAAGCTGAGGGATTATCGACATTCGTGAATGGAGACACAAATAATCTGAACTGAGGAATATGGGAGAGAAACCTTCATTTGCGACTGTTATCGACGAATTCCAGCACAAAGTATATCGGGTAGATTTATTACTAATGATAAAAGAACTGACTAAAGACATTAAAAATATGATTAATGAGTTCTCTTGAAATGCTTTGCAAAAAACGTGTACACCGAATGTACCTAAGAAGTGGAGATTGCGAGCTAACTAAGTCATTTCTGAAACGAAGGGTTACCATTAATATATGTATTATTGACTATTGTTGCCATCAAAAGAGAAAATGTATTATTGTTAGACTTGCGCCCTTCGTTCCCTATGCCAATCAACAATAATAATTCAATATATAGCCCGGAAGGCTCAAACGCCTCGACCATTAGATATACAGATTTTCGTTACGAGCATTCTACAACGGAACATAAATTATTTCTAGACAGAATTTGAGCTTTTGTTTATAGGTTCGGTTTTTTTTTCTTTCTCTATTATTTTCTAAATATTTTTATTGAATATTATATTCGACCTAAGATTTGATACAGAGTTATACTCGAAGTAGACTACGGAGTATATACAAGCAGATGATGTTTAGGAAGGACAATAAACCAATATGAAGCTGCCACATACAAACTCTTACCTGGCTTAAAACAATCGAATCGCGATAATCACCGAGAAAACTTTAATATATTCAGTAGCAGATATCGGAGAAACTCAGTAACATGCAACGTAACGCTTGATTTGTAGGCTTGTAGCTGATCGAAGAACGACACAGAAGAAAAGCCAATGGAGACCATAAGAAACGGGAAAAAGACGTCAAAAATCTTATTAAGTACTTATATTCTATTATTTGTCGCCTTATTGATCAGCTACCTACCTAATGTCTCTGCAGAAAATATTGGACCAACTTCATGGCGGGTTGATAATCTAACCCATGTTGAATGTGTATCCATAGACTTACTCGCTCGAGGTGATTTAGTTTCTGGACACTTTGTTGATGCTTTCAGTGGTGAATTTCGTCCTCCCAAAAAAACCCTCTATGACCTCGAGGTAATTTGGTTATCTATTCTAGTGTTGTGTTCTGATCTGTTCTGTTCATCTGAGTTTGATATGTATTATATTAGTTACAAACTTACAATTAACTAGTATTTTGGTTTAGTTCAGTTTAGATGCCATAAAAATAAAAATAAAAAACCCCCCAAGTGATGTTGTCTCTGTATGGTTTATGGTTACATTACGTACATACATAGATTGAGTTACGTCATAGGTTCATTCATGAGGGCCTTAGTAGGGCTTCCCAAATATTTGTTTGATTAATGGAGTTGCTAATTTAATTTGCTACCACCGATGATCTACACGACTGTGTAATTAATGTGATTCGTTGTACGTACGTTCAATATGGTTCCATGGTAGCTTATGATCGACTAGAGTGCTTGTAATTAAAAAAGCGACCTTTACGTGATTCTTTGTCAAAGATCATACTCGTAGTAAACTTTGTCAATCCTATGAATCGATGTAGTATATATGAATTCGATTTTCAATAACTTTGTGATATGAATATATGATGGGAGCTACTAGCTAGGTGATACGTACCGTGATAGGTTCAGCAATTGGGTTCGAGTGTTCAACATGTTAGGATTTATTTCCAAGAATTTATTGTATCCTTGTTAGTTTATATTTTCTTTTTAAAAGGAAGGAGCACATTAATGGGTACCCATCTCGGGCGAAACCGAGCACTACATAGTGGGATTCAAACTTTGGTCTCCGATGTGGAAATCAAGGCCGAAACCACTCAACAGTTTAGGAGAATGCTAGAGTGACCTGGTGGGTCGGAAACCCGGTAGTGTAAATATGGCTTCTCTCACTAAAATCAACAAAGTACCCCTCTTAAATTATAGAAAGGGATAGAGAGAAAAATTGGTGGGTCATTAATTGACCCTTAAATTATAGAAAGGGATAGAGAGAAAAATTGGTGGGTCATTAATTGACCCGGAGGGTTACGGAAGATTTTTCCAACCGTTTATACCTTCAAAATTAATATTAGTAATTTTATTATTTTATATTTAAAAGTTAATGGTCTAAGTGTCATGAAGTTAGTGATCTCTTATAATGGCATAATAGTTTCTATGCTTGCTCCATTCTCCTCCTCCCAATCCCCAACAATGCTCGCTCATTAGTCATTCCACAAATTAGTCTTAACAATTAGCAGCAAGTTTAATAATCACGTTCACTTTCCTGTCTCACCAAAAGAGTTGCAATATAACAGGTGAGAGAAGGTAACAGCACCAGATGGGAGCATGAGGGCGTGGTGTTTTCATCATATAGTACAGCTGACACCAACTTTGCATTCGAAGCCAACATAGGTGGTACACATGACTTTTGTGTTCGTCTTCCGTATTCTATTCCTGGGACACTCAAATTCCATATCGAGGTTAAACATTTGGATGAAACAAGGACGACTGTGATCTTTCGTGACCATGATGGGATGAGTACAGATGAGACTGGAACTGTATGGACTTGCACTGCTATAACAAATGATGTGACTTGGCCGTTTGGGAGTAAAGATAAACCTGATTGCTCTTATTGTTACATGGAGAACCAGCACGTTACGGATAGCTTGAGAGACAGTAGCATCATGTTTAACGTTGGACCAAGTAAATTTGAAGAATTCATCATGCATCCGTCTGAGTTATTTCGAATCGTAGATGGCCAGTTCAAGCATTTCCTGTGGTGCGAAATTGTATGGAGAATTTACCACCTCGTCGGATGATATCGGAATATGATTCTTCATGGAGAAGTATTTTCAACATTATTATGCAGGATACAGTTCGTTTTTTAGCTATGCACATACCAGCAGAGGCAGGTAGCTGGTTGGTGATTTTAGTTATATGTTGGTCTGTATATATTTTAACTTCTAAAGCATTTTCTCTGCAGGAGTTCAGAGAAAGAAAGAGACCTAACAGAGTTAGAGCTAGACAATCATATAGGGTGACAATGTGATATACTTAGTTTGCATTATGTAATGGTTGATAATTTATTGTTCAACAGTTTGTTACTTTTAACTTTGTCTTGCAATTTGCTTTTGTGCTGCACATTCAGGATTGGAAACGAATTGGTTTTTCTTTCTGATTCACGGATTAACGACTTTCAAGCAATTTGGAATTCTATGATAAAATGGACATGATATATCCCTTCAATATGCCAAGATTTACTTTCTACAATGTATGAGATGATCAAAAGAAGTTATGGCATCAAACAAATTTTTGGTACATTGCTCACAATTAAGCCACCTAGTAGCTGGCTAGCTGCTAACTGACACTGCTAAGAACTGGTTAAGACAACACATCAGCATTCATATAGCTAATTAGCTAGCTACAGGCCAAGAGTTGCGAGTGTACATGCACAGTTTCAAAGCTGAACAGGAACGAAAAACGCTAAACGTGTCTATGTAGATATTGGAGCTACACGCAACTGATTAGTGAAAGCACTTCGAAGTTTACTCATCAAATGGGTAGATTTTGTGCTGCTGCTCCTTCCAAGTTTGCTCATCTTATGCTGGAACAAAGATCTAAGCATAGCCTCCAAGCTTGCTACAGAGTACTTAACATATCTGCTTGGACTTGACCCGTTTTCTAGATAACCATAGTTGTGAAGGTAAAACCTGTAAGTAGGAACAACAGTTTGAACTATAACTTGGCATGCTCTTTCTCTCATTCCATCATCTGACAAATTCCATGCAGATTGCTTGATGTACATTTCTTCGAACGCTTCGTTAAATTCTCGAATTCTGTTCCTGACAAGTTCTTGCGTTGTGCTTCTGCCAGGAGAGAATAATATTAGCCCTTCTTCACTTAAAATTCCTGGTAGCTTTCCCCAGCTCTCTTTTAGATACGCTTCGGTATACTTTTCCATTTTCTTCTGATACCCTGATGACCAAGTCCCTCCCATGAAATCGCCAAAGACTGTTCCCTGGGTGAACTCATGTAGGTATCTGTAATTGTTCATCAGGAAAAAGTAAGCCAGTGCAGCATCATCAAAGGTTTTGGACCATGTCTCTAGGTTGATTTCAATAGCTTTAATGATTTTGCAGAACTCTTTCCTGAGGATACTTTCTTGTGGTTTCTTCCGGTTGTTCCAAATCTCATGGATTGAGAGGGCACTAGATAGGCTCAACCTGTAATCATCCTCGAGAAGTACGACACAGTAGTTTGTGACAAACGTCACTAACCGAGGAACACCTCCATCAAGGGGAGGAAGGTTCATATTATACCTTTGGAGATCCACCTGGACTGAAAGATCCTTGAAGATGCCACAAGCGCCATCAACCACCCGTTTGACAAGATCCCGGGTAAGATTCTGAATGCCAAGGCACTGTTTTGAGCTGAAGAGTATGTTGAAGTCCACTCTCAGCTTTTCTAAGACTGCAAATACTTCGAGCAGCTTTAGAAGCTTGACTGCATCTTTCTTTGTCTCAGTGATTCTGTTACCAAATTCGATAAGAGACAGAAACCCTGATTGATATGTTATCTTTGAAAAGCAAGACAGATAAATATCAGAACCAAACCTCTCAAAAACACCATTGCATAACTCGTACTCAGTTTGCAGTATTTGTTTAAGAGCAAACTCCATATGTTTACTCCAGTTTACTATGTGGTCATCAAGTTTCTGTACAGAATCGTTTTCAGAAATTTCAGTGTCAAGGTAGCTCAAATGCAAGGTGTGTAATGCTTCCCTTGCTTTTAAGGTCCTTACATCCACAAATATAATCTGACAATTCTCAATCCTGTTGTTATCTTTTAGCCTCTCTATGATTGCGTGAATTTCATGGATATGAGAAGCAGGACTCTCCTTCACCAGTATCCTGAACTTGGACTCTAGTTGCCTGAATGACGCAGTCAGAATGCCGCCATTTAGCCTAGCACGAGCTTCTGTTGCCTTGAGCTCCATGAGAATCCTTAATGACCTCTTCACATTGAGTACATACTGATCATCAGCCATGACATTCTCATCTAGGAGTTTAACAATGTCCTGTATCCACTGAACTGCTAGCCCACAGTTGTCGGAAAGAAACCTCAGCGCCTCTTCGAATTGCTTGATGAGAGACAAGTAGGCAATTGTATCACCTTCTTTGGCCTCTGATACGAGAGATTGCTCAAGCTTATTCACTGAATCATATATCTTCAGTACAGCTGCAACTGGTCCAACAGCCCAATCCACATGCTCTCCAACAGAGAAAAGGGTGGTTTTTCGAGTGTTTGTTGCACGAAGCTCGGTTGATAAAACTGATAGGTTCTGGCTAATGCATTCTAAATTCGACTCAGTTTTGTGAAATTGGGAAGACAGTGAATGTGATGCCTCTAGGGTGTCACTCAGGCACTGCCTTGCAGCCAAGAGTTTATCCATCTTGCTGTAAGCAGCCCTTACTGATAATAGCTAGGTGACTTAACCATAAGGCTTGTGTTTAGCAGGTAAAATCGTATAATCCAATAACTCATGTAGAAATAAATAATATTAAGAGAAGGAATTAAAAGACAGCTTTCTTTTCTGGCTATGAATGGGAGTTGAGAAATCAGTGTCAGTGTTCTTCACCAAACTTTTACCAAATTGAAGGTCAGAACTAGGGGGAAAAATACTGGCAGTTCAAAACTGACGTTGCTTTTAATGCAAGATTCTCACTCAACCTCAACTAACCCTTTGTTTAACAATTTCTGAGCTCACTAAGACATAGATATTTCATATTTGTAAGAAAATTATGAAATTGTTGGAATGGTAGAAATTGCAGAAAGTACTTGTGGTCTTATACTCCATCAGAAAATCCGGATACTTGACAAAATCTAGTCTAGACAAAAGAGTGAGCTTGATAGTTTCACCTAAGCAGAAAGCTTCTGAGAGTGATCAAACAGTGATAATTCATAAAACTAGAGGAAATCAATAGATTAATGTGCTCTTTTCATTGCAGGAAAATATTTAAAAATGTTTTGCACTTTACTTCTATGGGACGTCTCTATTACAAGGTGTACCAATTATATATCATGCTGCAAGTTCTGCGGCAGGTCAGTAAAGCAGGTCTACCAATTCTGATTACAGGACAGCAACCCAACCACTGGCATAAGACAAAGGTGCAAAGAAGAGGGCAAGAGAAGTTCTGGATTAGCTGCTGCTTCTGTGTTAAAACAGTTTTGCAGAGTTATCATGTTTCCTTTGTACAAAATGAAAACGAATCACTTTCCCTCAACATTATCTTGACGCTTCTGGATTTGGACGTGAATAAAAATTGGCCACCACTCAATACATGTCATACTCAAGTTAGCTAATAAA
Source organism: Pharnaceum exiguum (assembly GCA_900322385.1). Taxonomy (NCBI): domain Eukaryota; kingdom Viridiplantae; phylum Streptophyta; class Magnoliopsida; order Caryophyllales; family Molluginaceae; genus Pharnaceum; species Pharnaceum exiguum. The sequence goes on along the minus strand of ONZK01002801.1, from coordinate 17,349 downwards.
CGCTAGTTGGGAATTTGATTTAGTCTAAGAAATAGCAAACATCATGGCCTCAGGCTAGTACTGGCCTGAGTGGCGCTGTCATCATTGTCTACTTGTCCAGTCATGAAATAGTAATACCACCACAGCACCACTTGCAGCGCAGATATCTCAACCGTGACAGTAAATAAATGGCAAGAATATAAACACCAATTTATTAGCCAAATAACTTCATCAAAGATCAAAATTGCACAAAATTTCTTAAGTTGGAGAATTTTGGGGTAACAAGCGTCCGGTTTTGGCTATCTACTGATCATCTCACTAGTATAGAAGAATCACAGCTTACAAGATTGCATAGAGATTTACATGCCTGTCAAAATTGATAAATTGTGAGATGCTGAAGCAAGAACAGAGGAACTATCATGCGGGTGACTCGTATATGTAAAGTATGGTCTTATTTCCAGAACATTAATAACTAAAAGTTTGGTTATACACATAGCTTGCTATCTTCCATCAACTCTCACAAGCCCCTATCATGATCAGTTCACCAAGAACCAATATTTCTGCACAAGTTAGCAGCAAGGAATCCACATTCCCTTTCCAGCATTGATCTGAGGCAAAGCAGCAAACATAAATAAAAGATGGAAAGAGGGACGATCCTAAGTGAAATGTTAATCTACAGGAAAGAAGAGGGGTAATAATTAGGCGTCTAAGGAACTCACTTTGGAGGAATTGTATAATTTATATTCCCCGACTCTCTCTTGTCCCGGAGATAATCGTCGTGAGCCTGAATGAAAAGCACAGTTAGGGTTGGGTCAGCTTTGGTATTCGGGAATCAGGGTGAAAGAATTGAAGGACCACTATAAAGATATGAAGGTCAAGTTGTCCAACAGAAGAAAATAAATAAAGATAAGAGGACTCGGACACAACGTAGAGTCTCTTATAACACAGCTCGGGACACATAAACAACCTGTTGCCAACATGTGCACACACAATGAAAGGGTAAATTGCTGGCCGCACACACACACACAGTCATACATTCAACATGTTCCTCTGCATCATGTGTTAAGGTCACGAAACTAATGTAAGATTGGTCTATGGCAATAATATTATTGCAACGAATTCAAAGAAAATAGTCATGTACATTTGCAGATATTAAGAACTTATCCAACTATGCACTCAATTAGATAAACCAGCGATAACATACAAAGGGAAGCTAGACATATTAACAGCTATTTCAATGAATGACAGTTCAGAACATCTTGAGAGATAATGTGCACTATGTACTGGTCTAGTGGAACAGATATTGTAATGATCGAACCAGCACAAAACAGCAATGCCTAACAAGGCTAAAAAGCTTAATTCAGTTATTACCATGTTTGCTGTCAGATTTGGCCCTCTTTGGGATGAACAGAGATTTTAGCATAGCCTCCAATCTGTTTATCGAGTACTTCACATGCTTTCGAGAATCTGATCCTCTTCGCAGTAGCTTGGCATGACTGTCAAGAAATCTACTATAAGCTGGAATGACTGCATTTACAGTAAGCTCCTGTGCCTTCTCTCTTAGTTCATGATCCATCAAAAACCATTGAGTTTGTCTCTTGTATATGTCTTCCAACACATTGTTGAATTCTGTTAGTCTTGTCTTCACAGATTCCTCAGTACTGGCTTCATCTGGGAAGAATGACATCGAGCCTTCTTCAGTTAACGTTGCTGGTACCATTCTCCAGCTTCCTTTTAGATATGCAGCTGCATAGTATTCCGTCTTCTGGCCAAACTTACATAACTGCTCCTCCCCTAACAGGTCCCCAAGAGCTGTAGCTTCCAACAATCCATGCAAGTATTTATAGTTGTTCATCATGAAAAAGTGCGAGAATGTGATATCGTTGAAGGCTTTAGACCAGGTCTCTAGGTTCCTCTCTATGGCTTCCAGTATTCTGAAGAACTCATTTTTGAGGATCCCATCATGAGAATCACTATTGTTCCAATGTTGGTAGATTGAAAGGACCTGAGACAGTACTGGCCTATAATCTTCACGAAGAAGAGTGATACAGTAATTCATGAGAATAGACATGGATCGAGGAACACCCCCATCAAAAGGATTGCAGGTAACTTTTGACCCTTGGATCTCGACTTGGAGCGAAAGCTCTAAGAAAATTTGACAAGCCCCAGTAACCACCCGTTTGACAACATCCCTTGTCAAATCTTTTATTTCCTGACATGCTTTCCCACCAAAAAGCTTGTTGAAGTCCAGCCGCAGTCTATCCAAGATAGTAAATATGTCCAACAGCTTCAATAGCTTCGCAGCATCTTTCCTGGCCTTGGCAACCCCATCACTGAATTTCAGAAATCTGAGAAACCCTGATCGAGTAGTAATTTCTGCAAAGCAACCCATAGATATATCCAACCCAAACTTATCAAAAACACTCCTACATAGCTCATACTCTACCGGAAGAGCCTTTTTCAAGGCAAATTCCATATGCTCACCCCATAGAGCTATATGATTTGCCATGTTCTGTATTGATTCTGATTCGGAGACCTCTATATCCAGGTAGCTCAGATCGAGAGTGTCAAAGGATGCCTTTACAGTCAAACTCCTCATCTCAACATAAATCGCCTGGCAGTTCCCCAGCCTATTCTTGGCCTTCAAAATCTCAATAACTTCATGAAGCTTCTCAATATCAACAGACTCCAAATCCCTACAAAGCCTTCCAAATTCAATCTCCAATTTATCAAAAGACTCGCGCAAAACACCTCCATCAACCAAAGCATGTGCAGCCATAGCCCTAAGCTCCTTAAGAATCCTCAACGACGTCTCAACATTCACCAAATACTGACCATCCAGCTCACCAACAACCTTATCATCACCAACAATCTTAACAACATCCTCCATCCACTTCACAGCAAACCCACAATTCTCACACAAAAACTTCAACACCTCCTCCTGTTGCTTAATCAAAGACAAGTAACTCACAACATCAACCCCTAAATCCTCCATGATCAACAACCTCTCAAGCTCAGAAACCGATTCACACGCCCTTATCACCGCTCCTATCGACCCGTAAGCCCTTGTCACATACCCACTCACCAATGACAAACTCGATTTCCGGGTCCGACCCGAAAACACCGATTTCGAACTCCTACTACCACCACCACCACCACTACTACAACCACTACAATCACTACCACTATCAATCAACTTCAAAGCAGCCTTATCAATCTCACTAGCAAGCAACTTAGACCTAACTAAAGTATCCTGTAAACACCTTTTTGCCTCTAAAAACTTTCCTCCGTCACTCTTAGCCTTCTCCATTGAAAACCCAGATGCAAAATCAATCAAACAACAAAACCCATCAACAGAATTCAGTAATTTTATCCACAGAGAAAATAATCAAATGCTCTGTTTTCTTTCTATTTATAGTAACTTTATTTTTTCTTTATAAAAAAATTCTCCTCCTATTCAATCTGCATGCAACTGTGTTTAATTGTTTTGCTTTCTATTATGATTGTGTTGTATTATCAGAATTCAGAAGGGAAATATCAATTATAAATAAGCTAAGCTAAACTTGGAAAGCAAGGAAGAAAAATAAAAATAAATTGGCGGTTAATTATTTCCCACCAAAATAAGGCAAGAAAAAGAAAAACCCGCGTAATAATTTTTCTGTTATTTTATTATCACGCGTGAAAATTTTTATTATTTAATGATGATCTGGGTAGTCATTAATTTCATTTTCACAACAATACTAAAAATGGAAACATGGGAAATGATTAAAATATACGTATATGTATCATGCATGATCATGGTGTTTAATTAATATGACAATGGGAAAAAGAAAAGGGAAAAGGAAAAGGAATGATGAGAATACCTTCTTCTGATGATAAAATGACGATGATGAAACTGGAAAATGAAGAGAATGATTATTTTTGGGTTTTTTGATGGGAATTTTTGGTTTGGTTTTAGTTGTTGTTTTGAGTGTTGTGGTAGTTTTATTAGTTTTGGAAAATGTGGGTTTATGGGCAACGGATGAATGTTGTTGTTGTTGGTGGTGATCACACTGAGATGGGGTCCACCAGGAGGAGGGTATAACAGAAGAAGTGAGGTTTTTTATTCTTCTTTTTTGTTTCTGTAAGCATTTGTTGTGTGTTTGCCCTTTTGGGGTTTGGGTTTGGGTTTGGGTTTTCTTGGGGTGAAAGTGATAACTCTTCATCCTTCATCTCATTCAGATTTTTTACTTTTTTTTTGAAGTTTCTTGTGGAATTTGATTTACCTTCACGAATCACTAGTTTGTGGAGGTAGTAAGGGTAAGCTGACACTGTAAATAGTAACAATGTAAAAAAAAAAAAAGGAAGTTTGGTAGTAGTAAGGTATATTGAGTACTGTCTATAAAAAAAAAAGGTATATTGAGTACTGAGCTACAGCTACTCAGTCTTAGCTTCCTAGATTAGTGGTAACGATCTTCAACAAACAAAGAATAGTGATAAACTGATAATGCAGTACACAAAAAGTTGAAGGGTAACTTACCACGTGTTTCGAACTTACCTGGAAAAAAATGGTTCGAACTTATCCAATGAGTATTGTGATTTTTTTTATTTTTTTTTTTGAATCATGAATGAATTGTTCCACTAAAACATTTATTGAGTAACCTGGTCGTCACAGAGTGCAGATCTTCACTCATCTTCTCCAGTGTTAATGAGTATTGGAGCATCATGATCTGCACCATTAGGGTGCTTTTGTATTATTGTCAGGAGGGGGCTTTGAAGGGCTGTTTTTCAGCTTGCTCTTCGGGAGAAGCTCTGGCCTCCTTTTCACACATTCTTGAAAGAAAAAAAAACTTGGTTCGAACTTCATTGAGTATTATGTGATTGAATTGTTGTTTAAATGACAATTTGTATGAGTCACAATATTACACATTCTCGTCGAGTCCTTGAATTACCATGCTTGGTGTGGCCATACCACAGTATGTCAGTATATATACCAAATTAACTAGCGCCATACCAGACTGGCTCCCTCAAGCCCACACTTTTTCAAGACATTGTTTTCTTGCGAAGTCAATTGATGTTGCAGAAAAATGCAACGGATCAAAGATTGCAGTGTTGAACATAAAACACACATGGAGATGGTGGATAAAAATGAAGGACAAACAAGGAGAAGAAATGGCAACCATTTGAAATGCAAATTTGAAAAGCTAGTCATATAACCTCGAAGGCAGAGGTCTACATTGTACAAAATATTTCCATGGTTGGAAACGAAAAAGGGGGAGGGGGAAGTACATCTCAAATATTCAGGTAGGAAAATCCGCTTTCGACCAACTCTCTTAAGCTTAACTGCAGGTACAAATTTAACACTAGTAACGTCAAAACTTACCCTCTTACAAGAAACAAGTGTGTATAGGAATGTAGGGGTCACATCGATATCAACATGACACAACGAATGAATTCTGAAGCAGTAGCAGGGAAACTCTGTGATTTGGCTTGGGATGTTTAAAAGTTGATTTCAAGCTGGCCCCTTCTGTTTAAGTGTAATCTTGTCCCCGAGACTGAGGGCAATGCCTTGTGTTTTACTCCTTATTCTAATATAACCACTGAGCTTTCCATCGGATTGTTTCTCAATGCTGACATTTACCAAAGCATCTTCACCGAAGACACTCTTTGCGTACAAGTTAGCAGCAAGGAAGCCACACTCCCCTTCCAGAGCCGATCTGATATTGAACAACAAAAGAGATGAGCCGAGAAATTTTTTGGAGTGAGGGGCTCAGAATAATCCAGAAACCAGCCCCCAGTGACAGATAATGAACTGAAACAAAATCTAAAGGGTGGAGGGAAAAAGAAACTTACAAAGGAGTCAGACACTTCATGTTTGTCGACTTGATGATGTGGTCCAAGAATTCCTTCTCATGTTGAATTACAGTGTTTACAGCAACCTAAAAGGCAATCAGAGTGTTACTTACGATATATTCAATTTGAGAACATTGCATGCCCTAAACTAGGTCATTCAGGAACAGAACTGATAAATGAGCTACACTGTGCGCATTCAGAAGAAATTTGACCTACGGTGGAAGACACAACTTGAGGCCGTTATTAACCACTAAGCCAAACAGTAATGCAGTCCAAACATGAAACCACCACCAACTCAATCAGCACAAGCAAGGAGCACAATAGTGATATGCATTGCGAACATAATGCCATGTACAAAATCAGTAATCTAAATTCTAAATCCTAAATACCATCACTCAAACATGCAGTTCACAGTGAAAGGCTGCCCCAAAAGATTTGATGCCGAGAAGTTGTTGAGAAGCCAAAGAAAAACAAGGAAACCTCGGTATAAAAAAAAGTAAAGTGATCTACTAACATCACGCAAGCAAAAGCAAAGTAAAGAAAGGTCTATTCAGGAATGAAGGAGCAAAGGATATAGCAAGTCAAATGTAACAGTAGTACATGGAAGGTAAGGAAACAAGAATGTAAACACACGTACCTTGTTCTCCCATTCAAACTCGGCCCACATAGTTCTGAATGCAACATCAGCGCATGATGCAGGAGAAATGTAATCCATGATGTCAATGTGGATGTCATTGAGGACCACCACATTGCGTTCAAGGACATTTGAGGTCTCGTACACAATATTTCCAAAAATGACTCCTGTTTCAGTGGAGGAGACCTTTATGTTGGCTCTGATTTGCTTGCTTGACTCTGGGGCCAGTGTGTAATTCTGCGGCCTCTCCACCAACTTAAGGTCACCCATGGTGGCCAACTCCAAGCATAAGTTCTGAAGAGTTTCTTTTGTCCTATTGATGACAGTAACATCAAGAACAATGTCATAATGGTGAACTGTCACATAGGCTTCAGCATAAACAGGATCACTAAATCCAGTCAGCTGAAGAATACGATTGAGTTTATTAGCATCGTCATTGTCCTTGGTGAACTCTCCAGTAGCACGCTTCAAATCGTCTTGGACTTGATCTTCCAACTCCAGTTGGCTCATGCCCTGAGAAATAACTCGTATCATTAAATGCAATGGAAATTATTTAACTTGAGCAAATACACTCGCAACCAAACAGGTAAAGTGCGATATCTATGCCATATTGTAGCGGTCAGCGGATATATGTATGAAAGAAGGAAGAAAAAAAGGAAGAAGATGCCTGCACACTTTTGTTTCCGGCAATAGAGCATAATGAAGCTAAAGCTTACATATACCAACAATAAAGGAATGCAAGTATTAGCACAAACATAATTATCGCCGTTAAATCTAATCATGCAATATAAGCTAATTCAAGAGAGTTCAGAATTTACAAGAAAGTGAGAAACCTTAAAAAAGGTAACAGAGAACACCAGAACATTAAAGGTACGAAATTCACCAGTAACCAACCAATGGTAATACAGTAACAGTATGAGTTGATGCACTAACCTTTCTGCTCTTCAAATGATAGAAATCAATAAGATCATCAGGCTGTGCATGAGAAATCTGAGCTTTTGCCTTCCTTTCCTCTGTCTCACGGAATTGCTTGTCTGCAAGCATCTTAACAAAGCTTTCCCTGCAAGAGTGAAGCCATATCTTCCTACTCTCATCACCAGTATTGCACAAAAGTCGGATGCAAAGAATTATTCTATCATAAGCATCATTGTCGATGGGGTGTGGAAGGACAGGGGATTGTCCAAGCTGAATCATGGACACCATGTACATCAACGCTTGAGTTGTTGCTTTGTTCACCTCCACCTTGGACGGTTGAACCTCTTCCAACCTCAGAACAAGCTTTGCCAAGGTGCATGCAACGACAGAGCCCAGGAAAAAGTCACCTGACAGAAGAAGGGACCTCAAGTTGCCTTGAGAAGCCAGAGAACCCTGAACAAGGGTAGGTGGAGACATGGCAGTCTCTAGTGCAGCACTCTGGGTGGCATAAGTGCCATCCGCAAGTACCACAGGCCTTCTGGAGGAGACAGTGACAGCACTTGCTGGCTGGCTAGACTTTGAAGCCTCTTGGGCCTCACTTTCTTCGATGGCTGTGTAGAATGGAAGCTCTCCAAGGCACTGCTTTATGGTAGCAATTCCACTCTCAACTTCAGAGAGGGAGAGACAGTACTCCCCAACAATCCAGAGAGCACATGAGCACACCCTAGCAGCACGAATCTGGTAGAAGGTGTCCAGAAGTCTAGTAATGATAGAAACCCGCAACTTAGGGTTAGTTTCAATGATCTCCCGCACAAAGACTACAACATCCAAAGCTGAAGCAACGTTTGTGTCCCCCAGGAAATCCATCAGCACATGGACAACAGTGCTAGCCACCTCTGGGAATTTCATGGCACATGTATGGATGGCCTGAACAAGCATTTGGCGATAATCCCCATTCTTCTCTAGATCTGCACTTTGGGTCTTCACAACTTCCTTTTTCAACATGAGGACCACTTCATCGACATTTCTGGGAGTAATCAAATCAAGAGCAATATCCAGTGTCTTCCTCCTAATGTCAAGATTAGGACTAGAAAGAGCGCGAAGAATATCCATGATCATTTCTACCATGATCTCCTTGTGTGAAGACTTCAGCTCTTGAAGACGGTCAAGGACAATGAGTTTAACATTGTTGTCACTCTGTGACTGTAACAACTTGCAGTACGTATCAGCAGCTGCCCTAATAGCTGTAGGTGCTGATGACAGAGAAACAAGAGTCCCAGCACATTCATAAATAACAGCAGTGGAAGGAGCAGTGAGCAGGGATATGATGATCGTGATGTACTTCCCCTTCTCATTCTTATTGGTCCGGCACACTTTACTAATCAACTCCAAAATTATCATCTGTAGCTGCTCACCCCATTCCAAGATATTATTGATGTGCGTAAAAAGATAGTTCACAGCCCTTTCTTGGGCACAAGTGAACAGCATGAGGAATGCATTCCTCTTAGCTGAGGGATCTTGTTCCGTAGAAAGAACCTTCTCAATGGTCTCCGGTGCATCTCCCAAGAGCTGCTCACCCTGTGAGAGCTTATAGATCGACATCACAGCAAGAATAGCATTCCTCCTAACGAACGGGTGCCTATGTTCTAAGTTAGTCAACACAGCAGGGATCAAAGGCTCAATAATCTCGCTCTCATTCAACCGACACAAAAACCTAAGTGTCACACCACGAAGATACTCATTGGGGTGCTGCAAATTATTCCTCAAATTCTGACAAATCAATATCATTTCAGGCAACACCCGTCCTTGAGAATCAGTCTTATCAATAATCTCCAAATAATACAACAAAAGCTTCTGAACCGTGTGATCCTCTGATGGCAAAACATACCGAACAATGGTGATAAACAACTGTGGGATCGTCTCACCATTCAACAACAACATAATCGCCTTCTTCATCGCCTCCACTTTGGCAATCTCATCGTGACCTTCCAACGCTTCCTTGATCTCATTTGCTAATGCCGGCGTGCCCTTATCAAAGTGCACCAATAGTGTACATGTCTTCTCCATCTTTCCACTTTCTCTCAAACCCTCTCAGATCTGACAAATAATCACCAAACCACACCCAAATAAACATCATTTTAAGCATTTCATTCTAACAAAATCCCATCTGGGTATCACTTAATTTCCAAATATAAACATAACCCACATACTAAATTAATCAAAAACACATCTGGGTATCACCAAATCCTAAAAATCAACATGACCCACATTCTAATTAATCAAAAATTCCATCTGGGTGTAACTAAAATGCTGATTAAATTACAAAATCTCATCTGGGTATCACTAAATTTTAAAGATCAACATGACCCACATTCTAAATAATCCAAAAATCCATCTAGGTATCACTGAAATTTTCAATTAACATTAAAAAACCATCTGGGTGTCACTAAATCCTTGATATAAACATGACCCACATTCTGAAATTACTAAAATCTCATCTGGGTGTCACTAAAATAATGAATTAAATAAAAAAAACTCATCTGGGTATCACTAATTTCTACCAAAAAAACATAACCCACATTCAAAATTAAGCTGTCACAATAGTTATAATCACATTTCACGAAATTTCAGTTCTTTCAATAAATAAACCAACAAAATAAACAAATCGAAAAATACCCATTAATCAAATAACAAAAATACGCCCTAATCACTGAACAAAGCATCACATTGGCATTAGATCTGAGCTTAACAACCAAATCAACGAACACCCAAATCACAATTTCGATGAGAAGGAAAAACGTATATTGAAATGAAGTGAGAGAGAGTGTACCACAGATGGAAATCGGACGGCTGAAATTGAACGAAGATGTGTGAATGATGAGATCAGATCAGATCATCACCGGAGATAAGAGGAGAGAGAGAGGAGTGCTTGTGTTTGTTCGAGAGATCTGAGAGTGAGAGAGTTAAACTAAAACTGTGATGAGAGAAAATGGTTAAGAAAGGGGTTTTTTTATACCGACGAGGAGCACGTGAGTGGCACGTGAGTGTTTTGAGATTTGCTTAAGAGTGGCTTAATGTGTGTGTGTTTATTGTGGTATTAGTGATGAAGGATAATTAAGGAAAGTTATTTGTTGGTTGGTTTAGTGATGTCAATGTTGTGTTTTGATTGGTGGATTGAGGTGGTATATTCTTATTTTTGAAATTGTTAAGAGTTTAATTTAAATTTGAAGAGTTAAGGAAATTCATTGGTTGTTTAGAAATGTTAAAGGTTGTGTCTGATTGGAGGATTGAGGTGGTATATTCTTATTTTTCAAATTTATTAGAGTGAATTTAAATTTGAAAGAGTTAAAGGAAATTCATTGGTGGTTCAGAAATGTTAAAGGTTGTGTCTGATTGGAGGATTGAGGTGGTATATTTTATTTTTCAAACTTTTTTAGAATTTAATTTAAATTTGAAAGAGTTAAGGGGGATTTGTTTGTTGGTTTAGAGATGTTAAAGGTTGTGTCTGGTTGGACGATTGAGGTGGCACTCTTATGATCAAACTTATGAAAGAATTGAAACCAAATGAAATTGAATAGTTGAATTCAACTAAATTGAGCTTAAATGAGTTTAAAAAATAGGACCTTTGTGAAGGTATTATATGTGAAATTGTTTGTTTAGTTGTCTTATCACTTAATCTATATTAAATCAAAAATTTACAAGATAAGTGGTATATATTACATGAATATACATGTACTACTCGTCCAATTGTCATATTCACATGGTTCTCCTACCAAAAACAAAAGTATACAACATCTATACTAGTATATATTATGTACTATAGATTAAAGTATGAGCCTCTAACATGACATCTCTTACATAAATAAACTCATTCCCTCGTTTACCAAATGTCATACTTACATTATTTCCATACGGAGTACTAAATAATTTCAAACTAAACTGAAATCTACAAAACTTAAGAAATATCTACTACACTCCAAGGAAAATGATATAAACAAGTCCTAAAGATTAGCTAATCGCCATCGGCTAAAATTTCAGTTAATGTTTGCTAGAAACGATGGCATTGCCAATATGTTCATGTCAAGTTTAGAACACATTGCAATTCGGTTAAAAGACTAAAAGAGCAACGCTGAACGGTGGGCTGAAATGTAATGCTGACCTGAGTCGATGTTTGACAAATACCCAGATCATGGACTGGGGGCTCACTTCGCCACAATCTGAAAGCTGGGCCTTGTTGATTAAACGTTTTGTGAATAGATTTACATGGGCTTTACGTTACACAACTTATTTCACTCTCCATAAAAAAAAAAACTTATTTCAATCAATATCATTCTCTTGAGAATTAAAATATCTGAAAACAGTCTTCTGATTTTTCAAATTGGGGTAAAATTTGCGTACATTTGGCTCCCTCAGTACCCCATCTGATGGGACTACACTGGGATGTTGTTGTTTTTGTTGTGAGAATTAAAATATCATAAAGAAAAATATATTAAAAAATTATCTAATGTTGTATTGTTATTTTAAAATTTGCACACTCTTTCTTCCCACATTGGTTTTTCAGTTAATATTTTATTTGATTGATTTATTCTATACTTTAGTAATTAGTTATAATTTTACTCTGTAGTAATTTTCAATTCAATTGAAATTTATAGATCTATCTATAATTTAAGTGTTTTTAGACAAATATAACACATACTTTTTCTTATTCTGATTTTTAAGGGAGGCAATGAGGCCGATGATAATCAAACAGAACAAAACATCGTTAATGAGGCATCTTCATATACACAATTGGACTACATTTACATATGCCAAGCCATAAGTAATATATTTCATTCATTTTATAAACCCATAAAGTTTCTCATCTATTCAAGAAACGCCAATCTATCCTTGACTCATAAAACGAGCAACTTATTCAAGTAATGTGCTACTCAAGTGGTCTTCTCAAAGTTACTATATGTTGCCCTTACTGTTGATCTTTGTTTTTTGTAGAAAAAAAGTTATCTGTCTTTGAAAAATATTTACAGTTTTCTTTTTTAAAAGTTATTCTATTCTTGAAAATGCATTGACCATAACCAAGAGCAGTACTACAAAACTTGAAAAACAATGTAGAACATATATAATTACCGACATATAACAACAACAATCTAGTGTTTATCTCATTTCAAATAGGATATTGAGGAGGTGATGTAAGCCGCTTTACCCCGAAAAAAATCTGTTTTCCATAATACTAAACAATGACCAACATAATCTAGTCAATATCGACAATACTTGGTAGACGGCAGTAAAACACTGCATGTAGGCTATAGTCATCTTTTAGGCTTCTTCATTGTCAATGTAACTCCGTCTAATTTATGCATTCGTCCACTCTGTCCTTCTCCCAGTTTTCTTATGCATGCATGATTTGGTCAGAAATTCTTTCTTAATTTTCATAAGTGGAAGAATATCATTCAACATGGGGGTCCATTTCCATGGACTTATTAAGGAAAGCTGATTGACTTGTTGTTTTTAAAAAAAAAAAAACATGGGAAGGGAAGCTGATTGACTAAACTCGATCACAGTCTCTACACTAGTGCAAATTGTATGTTTGGCCAGGCCAATACTGCAAAATTTTCGCCTACACATACGCTAACAATCAAAATTCAACCAAGTTTATTGTCTTTTGGCATCGAGATAATTGGTTTCGATGAATTTAGAACATACGTAGTATAAATGATTATTTGTCGCAGGATGTGTCACATGGGGGTGTGAGGAGTCATATGCTGAGATCCATTGCCAGAAATTTCTTCACTTATTCTATATAGTCTTTCAATAATTGTATGGTTAAAAACAAATGTACATTTTAGAGTAGATCGATCACCAATACATATGGTTTAGAGTTGATCTACAAGACTCCCATGCGTATCAATGAGTAGAATCTGACAACTCAAACATGTGAATTTGATGATGGTAAATTTGTATCCAATAACACATACTCGTACTACTATTACACTACTACTAGGAGTAGTGTGTATTTGCATTGTGAAGTGCCGATCTCCCAGAATATTCAACTCTCTAGCTAGAAACTCTTTTAGCAGGTGAAGAGTTTCACTAATGTACATGAATACATGATCTGTATTAACGGTTTAGTTGAGCTTTCACTTTCATAGTCACTTTCTCCTCCAATTCACATACCACTCTTCTTTTCTTTTATTTTTGTGGGAGGGAAGAATAGTACACCTACTAGCGTACAGAAATTGGAGATTAGTTGAGTTTGCAGACTTATTTTTTTATTGTTTGCATGACATTGCTTCGGTTACTAACTACTACTATATATGTTTCATGCTTGACTATTTATCTTTCGAGTCCAGATTAATTATTATTATTATTTTTGGGAGAATTATACTTGTTAGTGGTTTCGTGTGTGTTTGGCACTTTTTGGCATGATATTTTCAGAGCTTATTTTAAAGCTTATCTTCTTAAATTAAAATAAGCTCTTATAGCAAAATAGACCATGTTTGGCAACTAGTAGGAACTGATAGCTAGAGCTGAATTTGAATAATTGGATTCGACTAGCTGAATTTGTTAGCTGTTTTGACCAGCTGATGTGAACCAGTTGGGGGATGGCATCATGTTGATTTGCAGCTGAGTGAGATGAAAAAGCTAGCTGAAGCCACTATTTACCAAACACAATTTTTGCATGTTATCAGTTGTTTTTTTGGTCAAACTAGTCAAGTAACAACAAGATGCCCCAAAAAGCTGACTTCCAAACTGGGCCATATAATCTTTGTTTGATAACAACTTTAATCTCCTAAAATCAGCTCTTATTCTCTTAAAATAAACTCTTCATTGAAATGTTGTTGAACATAGCGTTTCATAAAATAAGTTCTTATTCTAGACGCTTTAAACGTACAGCTCCAACTCCAGCTTTAAACAACTACAGTATCAACTCTATCTAACAACATTTAATTGGCAAACAGAGTTGAAGGAGAAAGTCATCTAACTTAGCTTGACTTGTACCATCCGGAAAAAAAAGTTTAATTTGTATAGACCCGGGCAAAAGTTCTATATCTTTCCTCTATACTACAACAATAACAATTCAGCATAACTTCCCTTAATACTGCTATCAAATAATATGAGTTTGAAACCTCTTCATTACTAGTAAGTGAATTTGGTGTTCAAAGATCATCTGTCTTTATTCACTATATAAGTCTATCGTAATGGTTATGATCTGTGGTATCATCTTTTTTCGTGTTCTTGCATAAGTAAGGATGTGGTTTGTTTGTTTGTAAAGACCTGAACTGGAATAGAAATGAATTGAAAAAACTAAAACTATAGAAAAAACTGAATTCAACTGGAAAATACTAAACTGAAAAATATTTGAAGACAATTACAATTATAACTAAAACTGAACTGGCCTCAATTGGAAAAAAATGAATTACACTGAACCGAATAGAAAAAAACTTAGATGTAACACTAAAGACGAACAAAACAACCCAAGAAGTGTTAGCCCACCGGTAAACAAGTCATAACTTATTCATCAGGTCTTGGGTTCAAACCTCTTGGGGAACACCTACTAGAATAGAAATACCCGAGGCCGTGCGTTAGGAGGCGCCCTTTAACCACGCCCAAAAAAAGGGTCTCACTTTGCCTGATAAAAAAAAAGACGAAAAAACACAGAGTAAATTTATTCCCGGAAGCTCGTCCGTTATAGTTCCACTTCCCATTCAAAATGATGTGCTTGACTAACACAGCATTGTTGAGTCATTTAATTTGCCAACAATGATTACGTCATTCCATAGTGCTTGATCAATCTCACGAATACTTGATGCACATATCCTTCACCTTAAAGAAAGGAAAATCATTGCTTATCGATGTTCACTATTCACTACCCGCCATAAAAGTTGGTTTTATCTGTTGCGTTTGCTGGTGATCACCTAAAAGGTCTTTTTTGATCAATTATAAGCAAGTATGTGGATGATCGGTTCTTTCGAACTATATATAGAGTCGAACTAATCAAATTGAACAAAAAAAAAAGTGAATTATCAAAACTCAATAAATTAGGTTCTTACAATCTTTGTTATGCTACACATAAAACCATAAACTAGTATGTATATGAACATTGTAGAGTTATCATCAAACTTAAAATTCAAGCTAATTCAACACTCTTGATTACTGTTAATGAGAGGTGTTATAAACTTGTGAGAATCTAACTCAAAACTAATTGGCAATGAGTGGAGCGTAGAGGGCACCCACTCACTTACAAACACCTCAAAGCCACTACAAACTAGCAATGTAGTACACAATCCACCATATATATTCCAACAATTACATTACTCAAATGGGTAACATATTACTTTTATCATTTACTTATAATCTTCACTAGTGGATTGATTATTATCCATGAATGGTAATCCTAGGTAAAGACCTTGTAATGTGTCCCCACTCCCAACACACATACAAGTATATCACTAGAACTAGTCTACAATCAGCATCATCAAAGGACAACGGTGGTTAGTCTCACTAGTCAGTAAGTTGTTGCCCAACAAAGATAAATTATAACCACCAAGCCCCCAGTCCCACCCCAATAACAGTAAAATTAAAATATTCTGCCTAACAAAAGTTTTCAAAAGAAAATGAAATGAGAACCGTCAAGCCTAAACTAAGTCCTGTAGTACTATTATACTAAGGCATGTGACAGTGCAACTTATAACTTAGAGAAGGATGTTGTTGCTTGTGTCGGTGGTACAAAAGCTCTGCTGCTCTTGATCGAGCACTTGCCTGTTGATTCGCATCAATTTCATTTCATTATATTATAATTTCCTACACAAGCTAGCAATAAACAAGTCAACCAATCACAAAAGAATACAACTTTATTTATAAACCTCTTTCTCTTTACTAACCCACATTTGCTTGCTAATCACATTTCTTTCTTCCCTTCTTTTTGCTTTCCTTCCTTCTTGGGTTTTGCTCAATTTTCATTGAGGAAGCTAGCAAATTATACAACAAAGAAATAAAATGATGAGAAGGAGAGAAAGTGGAAGAAAAGGGTTTGGTTTGGGGAGTTGGATTGGTAGTATATTGGCAGATCCAAGGCAAATTGTTGCTGGGTTTCTTACAGTTGCTATGTTTGTCATGCTTGCTAGTATGGTCAAAAGGGATCATTTTAGCTCCCCATCTCAGTCTAATAAGGTGGGTCAGCTAAATTTCCTATCTTTATTCGGTTTTTCTCACTTTTCTTTTATATGTGTGCTTATTTTAGCTCTTAATCTCAGGTGGGTCATCCAAATTATGCTAAACATGATAGCATTTCATGATAAAAGCAGATTAAATTGCTTTTTTAACCAAATGTTTATCAAAATTGGATCGTTTATACGACCACCTAGCTAGTAAAAACGTCTATATTCATTTTCCCTTCACATCAAATTTCATAATTTTGCACATCAAACAATTCTTCTACAATTGCATTTGTTAACTTGCTAAATCTACTGATACAATTCACTAATTATACGTGTCTTGTATCCACTATTGGGTAGCTAAAACTCGTCCTTGCTGCCAAACATACATGGTCAATATTGATGTGCTTAATAACAAAACATCCAGATTTTATTGTTGCCTTCCTCTTCAATGTAGAGGAACCAGAAAAGATAGCAAGATAACTTAAAGGGTAAAGTTCTAGGGGACAATGGGACCGTAATGCCTCTACTCATTTTTCACTATCTTTTGTAATAGTAATTTTTTTTTTGGTTTAAACCATAGGTATACTAAATCCTTTGGGATAGGCTAATTCTATTCGCACCGGATCGGCCCATTAAAGGAGTAAAGTGCTTTTAGCAAGTGGTTAGACCATTAACAAAGCTCACACTAACCACTTGTTGGTTCAATAGAACGTAATTTGAGTTAATTCCCAACATAAGGCTATGGCACAAAGTAATTCCCAATTTAGGTTAGGTTTAAAAGTAATTCCCAAAATGGTGTTGATCTATTTTTTTAAAATGTAAATACCAAACAAT
>ONZK01002800.1:141692-158441 GCA_900322385.1 Pharnaceum exiguum | reverse complement strand
TCAGCGGTTAGTCACGGACATAACAATATAGCCCTCTGCAGAAACAACAACAACAACAACAATCGAGTGTAAATCCCCATTCAATGGGGGTACTCGGGTCATGATGTACGCAACCTTACCCCTATTTAAGAAAACAGAGAGGCTGTTTCCGAAATTGACCAATTGCTACATTGAAGTATTTACTTCCAACAACTTCACCAAAAATAAGAAGTATTGGAAGGTTTTCAAAGCCATTTTGCTATAGTCCATAATAATCACCTAAAGTTGAAAGATGGAGATAATTCTTCCAACTTTATAGGCACTGGCAGAAACAGAATAACGAAACTTACTGCAATAGTGAATATCCCAATGACTCCATCAATTGCTTCACTAACAGTTGTTTTTCCTTTGACGAATTGTACACTACCATTATCGTTCTTTGTGTTGCCAGTAAAAAAACTGCAAAACAGCTCCAGATCGTGTAAGAAAACAAGATGAGGCCATGTTGTTGCTCACTGTGCATCCCATAAGTGAAACTTACCGAACAACTAGGACAGCTAGCACGGCACCAGCAACAGAAAGCCCGACGATACCAATGAAAGTAGCCACCCCATTTAGCCTCACCTGGAAGTGGAATTTTGAGATATTAGTGTCATAAAGTTATGTCAAGTATTTGACAATACTGTCATAGAAAATGAGGCTGATGCCTTCCTTCAACATTAAAACAAAACTAAAGAAAAGATAAGATGATGAGCACACCTGCAAGGGGGTCTCTTCACCAGTGTCTTCAGAAATACTTGCCATCAGCAATCCCCACTCAGTGTTAATGCCAACACCAGTTACCTGTAAACAATAAAATAGAAGGCCAATGTCAGTATATATAACAGTAATTTCACTCAGGGAAGCTACCTCAAACTGTAGACTCAGACTCATACCAGCATATTTCCAAAGCCATCTGCTACTTTGCAACCAGCTAAAAGGAAAGGTGCCTTCTTGTCCTTATGGACCTGTAGAAAGAGACATATTCAGTACTATCAATTTAAGGACAACAAAATACCTTAAAAGTAGTCTAACCAGCTTACAATCTTGCTTTCTCCTGTCATGCTAGATTCATCTATAGCTAGAGCGTGACCGGAAACGAAGATTCCATCTGCAGGGACCTAGGTGCAACAATGAGAAGTCAAGATACTGTTGAAAGAGATGAGGCATTTCAACAGAGAAATAGATGCATGATCCTGTACCTGATCCCCAATTTTGAGAGGAACAAGATCACCAACTACAACTTCATATATTGAAACTTTCTCTCTTCTGCCTCCTCTTATCACCTGCATCAACATGTATCACTGTTGTGTAAGTTTATATGACTAAACCAATTAGCCAGAAAGAAAACTAAACAGACCAAAAAAGGCAATATGTTGAGTAGACATATAGACAGCTACCTCTAGTTGTATATTCCTCTTTTCTGCATTTAAGTTTTGAAACTGGAGAGATTGCCGATAATCACTGACAGCTGTGAAAGAAGTGCATCAAGGTTAGAATCAAAGAGTAGCATAATTTGAATTCTTATGAATATGCCACAACAAATCACTCTTTAGTATTTATAATGAAAGTCTATTTGCTGCTAACTAATATGCTTGGCAAAAAGAAGCATCAAGGTTAGTATTTAGTATACACTCACATTTTATGCTCCAATTTAGCTCTTTTTTATTAGGAAGATTATGGTCATGTTTTGATCAATAATCCAAACATGATAAATTGTTGACAATTATTTGAAGACTTATATAAGCATTTCGAAAGAAAGCAGAATCTCACCTGTAACGACTATGACAAGCAACACCGCGAAGACAATGCTACCTCCATCATACCATCCTTCCTTAATACCCTGCATCACATAGAAAGAATTGGAGTCTTAGGTAAGGAAATAACAAATGAATATTGAGCAACGAACCACATGATGATTACTGCTAGCAAAGTATTCCTTAGTAATTACTGCTAGCAAAGTAGTCCTTAGGAAGCTGGTGGTACAGAGTTGCATATAACTGTGACGACTACTAATGCATGAAAAATCTCTTCAAGATAAGACCGAGATCATTGCGCAGATAAGACATTTGCTTCTATATTCTGATGTTTTTTTTGGTTGGTATGAGAAATAAATTCTCACTAATTGAGCAAAGTGCATAGATAGCCGAATATCATGCAGGAATGATAGAGCTCACCTCAGTCTTGATCCCTAATACTAGTGATACAATTGCAGCTATAATTAAGATGATGAGGGTCAGATCCTGCCAAGATTCCCACAGGAAATGCTGCACGGAAAAAAGCCAACATTACTGATTGAATAAGATCAAACAGAAAGCGTTTTTATAATTGTTATCTGAAAATAGGCACACTACATACCAAGAAACTTTTCCCCTTCTTGGTAGGATATGTATTCGTTCCAAAAGCATTCTTTCTCTTTACAATATCATCACCCTCTCCCGAAGCTCCTGTTTCCAAGTTTGTATTAAGCATGGATGACAACTCTTTGGGCTGAAATTCACAATGTTGTTATTTGCACAGGTTCTTAAACATGAAAATGAACTGTGGAAGTGAAATATGTAGTCATGTACTTACACCCCCATACTGCTCCAGGGCAGAAAGGTTATTATCTCTGGTCATAGAGGTAAGTTGTTCGAGTCCAATGCCAAAGTCACCGCTTTGTGTAGGTGGTGCAACTGATGTTTTACTGATTGCTGCAGAAATCTCATGAAAGCAGATCAATGAGCAGCTGAGAAATTAAACCAAATCGACAACAGATAAACTTGCGCCCTCAGAGCTCAAAGAACGGTTCCTGAGCTTACCAATCTCTCCTTGTCCAGCCAATTTGAAAAGCATTGCCGCCTAACATAACCAGCAGTAGAAGCAACATAAATAAATAAATTAGAATCAGAAACAGTGCAATTTATTCAAATTCATCTAAGATGATACTTACTCGAACAACTTGCGCATGGGCTCTAATCATCCTCCTCCTTTGTTCTTTCTCTTCATCCTTCTTTAGATCAAGTGTGTACCGAAATCGACGTGATGCATTTAACACTAGAGCCGCTTGCTGCAATATAAATACCATCACCCTTAAGATCCTCACAAACATATATGTGCATACAAGCAGCCATGAGACGAAAAAATATTACGGTTCAGCATCAACATGCATAAACTGAAGAGCTAGAGTGAAAAAGAAAAAAAAAAGTGAAGCTGGAAGGAAACTCCTTGAGTTCTTGTTACAAACTCGCAAAAAAAACTAGGTCATCAACAAACGCCCCAGTCAACAATAAGTTAGAAACCCTGTTATATGTCAGAACAGGTCCTGACCTCTGCCTAAGTAACTCAGCTGTGTCTTAAAGAATGCATCCCTGAAACACAGTGTACTAAAAATTATACTTTGACATACTATCTCCCATTAAATGATCTTAGCCTACATATTCCAAAACTATGAAAAGTACTCTCCTGATTCTTCAAAGCCATTTTCACACCATCTAAATTAAATTCTCTGAGCAAAGGTATCAGGATGTATAGGTAGCAAAAATTAAATCTATGTCCCAGTCATGAGAGTGCAGTAGGAATGAAGGATAAATTGTCCTCAAAACGTCACGAAGAAGTGCTGAGCAAACAAGTTTCTCCGTATGTGTAGCACAAAGTAATTGAATCTTTGTCACACTTTCTTCTCAAACCACTAGACCAGTGACTACTTGCACCACAATGACTAGTCTACACTAGGCAGGAATAGCTTTTCTTTTCTCTTTTTTTTTTCATTTATGTATTGGGGACACTTGGTAGAATGATTTACTCAGCAGTCAGCACAGGACATGCCTTATTTTCTCCATGAACTTTAAGATCCAGGTCACCAGTCTACCAGTCTACTAAGTTTTAAGGTCTAGTGACAAGGCTCCACTGTGTACTTTTTCTAGAGAAAATCCATGTTCTAGGTATAACACCTCCACTATGCCCAAGTTGAGCTGGAGTTTTTGGAAGAGTCTCATTAGAATGAATGTACAATGTATCTATTCAGAAAAGCTACCCCGTTGCTAATGTGTCCGAAAAATGCTTGCTCCAGCAAGTTTTGGTGGAAATTACATGCATCCAAGAAAGCTTTGACCATATTCTGAATCATCAACCACCACAACTAGCAAGCTTTTCTTAATGCAAGTCCAAAAACCAGTGGTCCGCCGATATCGTCCAACCATCATCACTCTGAAATCATGAGTCACCTACATGGCAATAAGCTTACAGAACTATCTGCTACACCTAGCTAGAGAATAAAGCACAATATACTCATGATCATTAGGAATACTAGGGCTGTAGGGCATTGTATCTAACTAATCTAATGAGCTGAATGCAGGTTTAGAATTTTCAACTCTTGAAATACCACTTTCAAAATTCCATGCTTGATCATCAGTTCTCAATGATTGGAGTAAGACACTACCAATATGTGATTTCTGATCAGGAATTTACGCTGCTCGAATGCTGATGTTACGATTGGTTAAGCACATCATATGGTCAGGTTCATCTATCGTTCAGTATTTCAGTGTGAAGACTAAACAAGTCACAACACATCTTTTTTCATATAAGGTGATTTCATAATCTCAGGCAGGTAGATCATCTTGTCATGCATGTCAACTCAAACCAAACCAAACTTTCCTACCAGGACCATCTGACATGTATAGTCATCATCTTGTAATACCAAGCGTCAGCTCTAAGTCACATCATTTTGGTTTTCCAAGAAAAACACAAGGAGATACATGACAACATATCTCTCAAACATTTCAGCCATTACACTTGGCACCATATAGCTTCACATTTCAGTCGGATCACACAATGTGCAATGCCTAACAATCACACCAATGCAAATACACAACCTACATCAAAACAATGTGCAATGCCTAACAATCACACCAATGCAAATACACAACCTACATCAATAAATTATTTTAAAAGGGCATTAATTTAGCCATACCCTCCATCGTTTAAGGGCTTCAATAGGAGCATTCTTGGTGTTACCAATGTCAAAAGGGTCATCCTCTTGGATTTCCTCATCACCATCCTCATCATACTCTTGGTGTTGCATTGAAGGACCAACAACACCAAGCTCAGGGTCCGAACCCTCCGAAGGCGGCGGTGAATGACTAGACATTGCTGTGGAAGACCGGTTCGCCTCCTGGCTGCTTCCGGTCGTCGTCATTGCTGCCTTAAAAAACTACTCCAATCCTCTCACTCTCCCTACCTCTCTGTCAATCCCCCCTTTAATTACTTCCCCCTAATGGTTTCTTCCTCTCTTAGGAGAGACTTGTGGGGGAAAACAAAAAGGAAGAGAGAGGGAAAAAGAAAAAGAAAACACCCCCCCAGCAAAAATGATGATCTAAGAAAAGGAAAAACAAACCATCAAACAAAAAATATCAAATGACTGTTACTCCAATGATCAAAATAGACACACTGCACACAAACATAACACAAATGACAAAACTAATGGCTGAAAATTAGAACAACCGATCAAAAAGAATATAACTTGCAAACATTTAGGAACTTAATACTCCTATATTTAGCAACTGCCACTTGGGATTTTGCTAAAAATTACTTTTTTAACATTTTCCTACATAAAGTTTTAATCTTTTTTGTTTTTTTGGTGGATGGTATATAGGTAAACATGTGTTATCTTTCAAGGGTCATGTCTCACCGTAGAAATTCCGAAGTTTGTGCAGAGATCATTGCAAAGAGTCCATTATCTCTCCTCTCTAATCTATTGAGCATTTACATGCAGTTGAAAAATGAGAGAAAATAGCGGAAGTTAAATATAGTTTGGTCAGTTACTCAGTGACTGTCTATGCTCTATATATGAGTGTGTCGTTATTGTTTGAAGTTTCTTAGAAACTTCCCGGCTTCCCGCGCTTACGTTCCAAGGTAGTTATGATGAACCCCGCCAGTTAGGTAAAGGTTACTTTATTTGCAACGTTTTTTTAGAAGGTGGGGTCTGAACTGGGCTACATCCATCTCGGACAGACCCGGCTCTACGCGGACCCCTCCAAGTGTCCCAGACTCCCAGTGGGGATTGAAATTGGGACCTCAAGGATCCCAAGTGACAACCTTACCACTAGATCAAGCCTAGTCGGTTACTTTATTTGCAACGTGGTCATTCCAGTATAGTAAAAATTTGGCATATGGTTGGTCCCTTGATGGCTTGATTATTGAGGGTGCTCCTTTGAAGTTTGTACACAACACAGTGATGTTCTCTGCACGACTGCACACACTAGCTAGGCTCATACAAAACAAACTCACACCACAAAGCACACATACAAGCACGCGCATTCAAGAACACACCACACACACCATTGGATAGTTATAAACAAACTTTATTTCTTAGAAGAAAAAAAAAACTTGCATGTATTTGTACAAAGAGTTAACTATGAATGTTTTAGGAATGAGGTCCTAGGTAAATATTGTTGCACATGTGCACTTATAAATGAAAGCACCAAAAGGTCATTAACAAAGGATTTTGCAGAGTATTATTTGCTTGTTAAGTACAAAGGTTTTGATTGATTTCATGTACGCGTGAAATGTACAAAAGCAATTCGATAAAAGCAATATTTTTGCCACTAGCTAGATGCTGAAAGACTGTAAGATGAGAAACCAGTGTACTAAAAGTTGTTCACAGATGCGATAAAAAATAAAGGTTGAAGGGTTGACAGATGCAGGTCATGACGCATGACTCAATGAATAACCAACCATAAGTCAAGTCTTCTAAGCCAAAATAAAGACTGAGAAACATGGTAGTCCCCATCAAGGAAGGTCACAATCTAATCTGGAAATCTGATAAAGCCATACTGATAGTAAGCCCCAACTTCAGTCACACGGTAAGAGTACACTAAAAGATGCTAATTAAGATCCAGTCCATTTCCAATCTTGAGGTTTCTTTGTCGATTTTCTGAGACGCATGTACATAAAGGTCAATAATTCAACGAAAATAAGAGCTTAACTTGGTGATAGTGGATGCTTTCCCATCAATCGTTATATTCGTTAATGTACAAATAACCTGTCGATTGCTCAACAATTATCAGCTAACAAATCGAAAAGCAGTTAGCCTTCTCCGTACAAGCGAGTTAACCTAAAAAATGACATTCATTCACTTCTTGTGAAGTGAAAGCTGTAGTGAGCATACAAAGACTACCAAAACAAGGATGCTTACTAATCTACACTTGGAGAAATGAAAAAGCAATAGTTATCACGTGTATGTACGAGAGTATAGGCGGGCATCAACTGGGAGGACCAAGCGGTAGCGGATTATGAGCTTCAATATCAACATGTCGAATACCAGGAACAAGTTTTTGGATCTCCTGCTCCAGTCTATCCACTTCACTTCCTAGAGCTGTTACAACCTCCTCACCTATCGTCGACAACAGACAACTTTAGCAGAAGGCAGGCTAGTTTCATAATGCTTGTTCAGTCTATCTTTGTTTCTTTCTTTCATTTTTTTGTTTATCATAAGAACCATATCAGCTGACCAAAGCGTGTTGCATGTCTCACGTTGTAAACCAAATAAATTAACAAGCAATTAGGCAGCTTTTTAGGACACATCTTGGTAAAAAGTAGTGCTTCTGAGAATTTGACATATTACTCACCATAGTTGGACATAGCCCTCAGTAATGCCTCCTCATCTTCCTCTTTAGCAGCCTCTCGAAACTGTACATGCCGAACATAAAATCAATCAGGACAAGCTGCTGGAAGCTAAATAGTGATGATGACTTATCCCACATGTTTGCTACTGCAGGAGCATTCAATAAAGCAAAAGAACAAAACTGAACCGGGAAAAAAAAAAAGAAAAACACCTGTTGGGCCCATGCATCACGCCCAGTCCGCTTAATATAATTTTGTACCAGTACGACACCGTTAAAATCTGTCGAACAACAAATTGGCAGTGATTTAAGGATACTAGAGACGGTAAGGGTTAACAGAAGACAGCAACAAAAGGTAGCAAGCAGACAGAAAATAAGCAATGAGCACAGCTGATTACCAATTTCTGCCTTAAATCTGAAGAACCCAGGTCCAATCACCTCACTTTTACAGTCATATAAAGCATCTACAACCTTCAGAAGATATGCCATTGCAGTCAAGAAAAAGACACAAATGTGATGGTGTCCACTGATAAAGGTTAACAGCAAATTAATGTAAGCAGTGGGACCAGAAAAACATGTACCGGGTCATTTTTCAAGAAGTGCATGACTTTTTCCATGTCCTGATCATCAATTGCCCTCCCAATTAAAGCATGACGATTCCTTTGAATCAGAAAAATAGCAACCTGCATTTGATAAGAATGATTCAAAATACAAAAATCAGGAGTCCCAAGGAACTGGAAACTGGAAAGCAAAGATAATCATCACTTATAAACCATTTAACATTCAACCAATCTTTAATAGGTAAGGTGCAATAGTGCAAATCAGATCACTTTTCTCAGCATAGAGCAGCCATCAATTATCATAACTATCATCCCATATCTTTTATCCAAAGATTGGATAAAAGGGAGAAATATCAAAAATGGAGTTCTTGATAATTTGTAATATATTGTCAGCTAAATTTTTCTTTTGCTATCAAAATATAAGAGGCATTTTTATAAATTTCAAGGTCCATCAGATTTGCTATGCTCAAAGAATACTAGAAGGCATGTGCAAGATAACATTGTCCACATTCACCACGGCACAGACAGTCCTTTGTCAACAGAACATCAAAACTCATCACACTAGGAGTAAGGACCTATGAATTCCGATTGCCTTAGACAGCAATTACACCTGGGATTTCACACAAATCCATTCATCTCTTAGATGCATTGACTTTCCCGAACTCCATTTGTCACAAAACTCAAGACATACCTTCATTTACCCATTCACCATAAATGCCAATAAAAATTGGAAGTACAAGCAGAAAGAATGTGTCACAACACTCACAACAGTTCCTTCTCCATACATCTCCGAACACAAACCTAGAATCTCATATCATTACACAGCTCACTATACCAAGCAGTCACTAGCAAAAGTTAGATAAATTCTAGAAATATCGAGAAGTGTAGAAAGCCTTTTCAATATCTCACTTTTCTCATGAAATAAAAAAAAAATTGGTAGTAAGGCTATGTCTCATGAAACAAAGTCAAATTTTCTGAAACAAGCTTGAAGAGGCAGTTCACTAGTCTCTTAAATCAACTATATGCATCCGAATGCTTTTGAAGAGTCAATTCACGAAGGAAAAAAAAAACATATTTTCAAAAACTAATATGCTCTATCATCATACCATTTTCTTAAAACGAGTGACCACAGTTTAGACTTGGTAGCATTTGCATATACCAAAGTATCATGCACCGATGTTATCAATCATCCAGCAAAAGCCAAAAGTACCGAGAGAATGAGGAATTACAGTCACGTAAAAAAAATTCTTACCATTCCAAGAAGATTTCCTACAATAATTGAGCCTATTGGGTCATATATTGGATTGCCAGTGATATTACAAGCAAGAAGTGATGCACCAGCAATAGCAAGCCCAGCAACTGCAGCGCCATCCTGCAATATAACAGATAGATCGAGGTTAAAAGAGAGAATGTAAACAGTACTATACAGCAGAATGTAGTGCGCCATTGAGTTGGTATGTCGTAATAAGCTGCGTACCATAAGTTGTGAACAAAAAGACCATCAAAGTAAATTAGCTCAATGGTATGAGGAGTCATTGGGAGAGTATCTTTGTGTAACAACTTCAAATTTAAGAAAAGCACATTTTATTGGACAACTATTGAAGTGTGAAATGAGTTGACAACGAGCCGATTCGAGCCAGGTTGTGAATTAAACACGAGTTATGCAGAGCTAGATTGGCGAGCCCAAGGATGCATGGCAGGGTACGGTACTATACGGAAAGCGAAAACAGAAAGAGGATTCAAAAGTTTTACAAATGTGGACGAGAGGGGTTATCCATGAATCACGTCTTAATGGCTCAAGTTAAAGGAATTAGGAAATGAGCTATGTGGATTTAAGAACTATAGAACAATTATTCCACTGAACTAGACATGTGTCCTATCTTTAACAATATTCAACAGCATAAGTTAGGTTATATCTTCATACTCTGACGGACTATCCACATGAAACAGTTTCGTATCATATCCGGAATGAATTTGCTCGCCAAGAAAAAATGCACTATCTTATCCCATGTAAAGGTTTGGTCTTCTTCTTTTTATGGAACAAACTAAACAAGTCAAGGTCGATCCATAGCACCAAATATGACATGGCTACGAGTATAACAGCAATCAGCCCATAGAAAACACGAAAGTCATGACTCTAGTCATAACTCATAAGTCATGACAGTAATATAATTGCACACAATAAATAGCCAGTTGATGCAAGAAATAGCATAAAAGCTTCATATTGAGTGCAACAGCTACCTCTGTCATGACTGCGACAGCAGTTGGATCATGTCCGCGCCAAATGTAGTCCCTAAGCTTCATTCCCTCAGCTGCCGCACCTTTTTTTACAGCATGTATTGCAACAACAAGAGATGCACCTGAACAATAAATCAAAATTCATGAACGAATATCATTAAGAAAAGTATGAGTAGAATTTTGATTTAAGTTACTGCCAACTGCACCTTCAATGACAAAAGAGCCACCAATGACTAGAGCAGCATATCCAATGTGTTCAGGGGGCTGGAAAGGAAATACAGGATGTTAGGTACTTCTTGTAGAGTAGGTACAAAAATAACATTCATCTAGAAAGAGAAACGCCACCGACTTCACCTGTGTATCCCATAAGTGCTGAATTCCATGAACAATAGTGGCACCTGAACCTAGGCAAAAAATGCCGACGGCAGATATCAGGGACCAAACAAATCTTTCTTTTGAGTAGCCATACCTGTGCCACATGAAACCAAATGAATTTAGTGGAAAAGATCTATACATCTGCAAAATAGGTACGGCACGAGGAGTATAGAATACAATTGACAATAAGTTCAAAAGCACTGTCCAAGAACCACAAAGCAAGCCTTCCTTTAAGTTGCATAGACTCCAACAACTAGCACAACTATCCACAACCAACAAAAAACTTCATTTCAAATGACAATTACTAGTCAATATGCACTCAAACTTCCTTCTTTAGTCCCTACAGGAATCTAGTCATCGTCTCTTTGTATTCCTCCAACCTGTCATCCAAACATCACAGAACATAGAATTCCATTTTCTCTTCTGTGTTCCTTTCACTTCAAACCACATTGTTCCCCGCTTTAAATCCTCCTATAACGGATAGAAAATCTGGGTATGCCAGACATTGCATTTCATTCACTTTCAAGAAGTCAAACAAACAAACTGGTCTAGTTGTCTCTAAAAATAGAATGTACATCGATGCTGCACGTAGTTCCCTAGACTTCAAAGTTGTTGAATCAGTTAAGGAAACAAGAATATATAGTCTTCCATCAAAGACAGAAGGTACATAAATGCAAAATCAGAAAGAAAGCTCACAAAGAAGCAAAAACAATGTTGTATTTGCTTTCCCTGGTCTGGTGAAGCCAAAGCAGTATTTGCACATGCCTTTATCCTAGAATCTAACAACCAAAACCAACGTGAAGAAAGAGCAACTAACCACATAGTCTGAAAATACATTACAGCCAGATATCAGATTATTTGGGAGGTACAAAGTTACACCTCAGAAGAAAGAAGCTTTTAGTTTATTCCTTATTCATTATAGCTAGCTTGAGGACAGTCAGGACACAGAAATACCAGCATATGCACACTTGTTTTGCCTTATATATTATCAAGGTCAGTATCATACATTCATACAGATAGGTCAGTAGGTCACCCATAAAATACTTACGGATGGATAGCATCTGGGCCACGCCTTGAGCTACTCAAACCATAAGCAAGAAGCGCCTACAATGTGAAGATGAATTAGTCTCTCTGCAGTCAATCATCAAGGGGAAGTCAACTTCAATGCAATCAACCTGACAGTACGACACATTTTTTCAACAGGACAAGGCAACAAAAGAGATAGACCTGATTGGCGAAATCTGCAACAGAATGTACAACTTCAGCCAGCAAAACATGGCTTGACGAAACAAGCCAGACTCCAAACTTGAGTGAAAAGACGAGAAAATTGCACCACAAAGCAGTTGTCACAGCACGCTGGCTACAAAATGAGGATAGAAAGTCAACATGTGTGGATTTAGATTTTTATAAAAAAAAGCCTCTTTGCTTTGAGTAATTG
This sequence comes from Pharnaceum exiguum, assembly GCA_900322385.1. Taxonomy (NCBI): domain Eukaryota; kingdom Viridiplantae; phylum Streptophyta; class Magnoliopsida; order Caryophyllales; family Molluginaceae; genus Pharnaceum; species Pharnaceum exiguum. The sequence goes on along the minus strand of ONZK01002800.1, from coordinate 146,211 downwards.
CCAATCAATGACAATAAGGAAATCAAAGTCAAACGGATTGGAGTAAAAATGAATACTAAAGTGAGAGTTACTAACTAACACTTAATACGTAGATACATAGATAGCGAGTGAATCACAATCATGACTTTGCCTCAGTCAGCTCCACACACCAAACTACCATGAAGATGCGATGCGTCGTTAGACAGAGCCAGGACAGATAACACCACCAGCGCGGCAGCGCTCATGCTATGGGTTTGCAACTTGAACGGCCAATCAAATATGACCATTAAAATACCACTCATATGATATCAATAGCACTTGTACACCATATCTGATTAAAAATCACAATCCTGCTAATATGACAGCCGAAAAACTCATCTGAAATTACCAACTCTCTGAGTTATTGAACTAACTTAAAGTCCAACCACACAACTCTTATGGAGCAATAACCTTGTGGAAGTATCACAATCCATAAGACAAAACTAGAAAAGCAAAATATCATAACTCTCAAAAATTGCCTCATAATAATCCAGTCTCAGGCGATCACAGTTCCTCAATCACTACAGACCGATCACCCACAAAATACCCCAATTACTTCTTTTTTCCGTTCAAAGGGAGGCACAGAGGCCAAAGAAGGTTGCAGGACAATAATCCAAACCACTATAACACATCTTGCTTCCTCATTAAGATATATCACTACATTATCACAACTATCAACCCATTTAAAGATGTAAAGCATTTATCCCTGAACATTCACCTTGTAGAGCCACCGAGCTAGGTCACAAGAAAAGCTAGAAAAAAGGCTCACAATACAATACCTGTGTTCATCATTTACTTCAATCCGTTTCACTTCTTTAGCTCTAGTGAATAAACCTGCACACCAACAACATCAAACCATAAAACATCAAATTTTACTATGAACTCAAATAACCATCACTCAAACTCATATCTTTCTCCAACCCTACAAAGTATAACCTCAAAGCATGAACATTTCACCAAGAACACAAATCCCCAATTCTCCAAATCAAATTTTCTCATATTTCAACCCCAAAACATCAACAAATCACCCAAAACTCAATTACAAATTATCAAAATCAACAAATATCAACATTTCAACCCCAAGAGCTCAGATACCAATATCCTATAAAATCAAGCCTTCTATCAGACCCAACATCAAAAAACACAACAAATCATCAACATTTCAATAAAAACTGAAATACCCAATTCTCAAAATCAATCCTTTTCTCAAACTAAAACCTTAAAACATCAGCATTTCACCTAAAACTCAAATACCCAATTCTCAAAACCAAACCTTTTCTCAAACCAAAACCCCAAAAACTCAAATACCCAATTCTCAAAACCAAACATTTTCTCAAACTAAAACCCCCAAAACATCAAATTCTCCAAATTAAAGCACCAAAACATCAACATTTGACAAAAAGCTCAAACACCCACATCTAAAAATCAAACCTTTTCACAAACCCAACATAAAAAAAAACCAACAAAATTCAAAACATAAAAAACTTACTGCGCTGAAACTGAAAGTGAAAGTTCCCATGGTCAAAAGAACTAGAACCAAAAGGGGGAGATACCCTTTTAGAGAACAATATCCCTTTCAACAATGCACTACCATTTACATAAGGCGGCGTTTGTGTTAGTGTTTTACTACCAAACAACCCTCCATGTTCAAAGACATGACTACTTTTCTTCTTGGGTGCGTCACTGTCAGTGTCAGTGTGGGGTGTTGTTTTGTCAGATGAGTTAAGGATTCTGATGAGAGGAGAGAGAGTGGAGTTGGGGTTAGGAGAAGGGTTGGGTGAGCGTGGGAGAAGAGAGAAGATACGTGAGGTTCGCATTAAGAGATTGTGAGGGTTGTTTATCACCTGTCTACTTGTTCTCTGCATGATAATACTATTGGTAACAATAATATTAAGTTTGGAACAATAATGTTAATCATATGAAATGAAGATTGTGTTTAGATGAGATGAAGATTGTGTTATGTGTCAAGTGTGAAAAATGAAGGTTGAAGGAAAGTGGAGAAGAAATGGCTGAAACACGCAAAGCATAGCATATTCTAATGTGTTTTATTAAGTTTACACACTGATGTTCTGAGTTTCTTCGGTCTTTCTGACTATCTTTTCTGGCTATGGACTTACTGTTGGATTGTCTGTGTGTTGTGTCTTGGCTGGGGTGGGGTGGGGTGGGAAGTGGGGTATATGTATATGGGGGATTTTTTTTTTTTCCTTTTGGATGTGAACTGGTGAAGTGAGACACAGTCACACAACCAAAGAGAATATTTTTATATGGTGAATTCGTGAAATGAAAGAAAAAGGCAAAAAGAAGAGATCTTTTGAGTAGGGATTTGCTCCCATTTTGATTTTTCCTCTTTCAAAAAAAAGGTTCTCCCTAAAAAAAAAAAAGGTTCATTAAATGTTTAGTGATGGTTTGAATGTTTGATTGTCCCCATTTTGATTTTTTTTCTTGATATTTGGCATGTGTGCATAAATTTGATTTTATGAAAATTTATTGTCGATCTTAAATTCGTATAAGGATTAAAGGAGGAGAGTTGCGTGGTAGGCTGGTGAGTGGTGACAGCCAAGTGAACCAACACATTAAATCTTGTAACATCTACTTGGGGTGGACCAATTGTCAGATGTGCGTGAGTCAATTGTCAGATGTGCCTGAGTGTGCATGTGTATTTGTGGTGTTTCATTTGGTTCTAACTAGCCGGCTCTTAATAGATTCAGATTAAGGCTTTGGAGAAGAAGAATGTTACAACCTGTGTAGTGTAGAAGTAGAGATTAGTTTTAAGCGTAATCTTCCTTAAATGAGATATTTTATTATTTAACCATCTTAATAGTTCTATATTAGGGTTGGTTAGTGCAAGTTTTATGTCTTTTGATCACCCGCCCAAAGTATAATTATGGAATTCTTGAGATGGTTAAATGAAATATCGAGGCTTCCTTAATTCTTACCTGAACAAAAACAAAATGGCGGAGAATTTACTATTTTCAATTTTTAGTCATTATTATAAATTGTTTTTCAAGATAATACAATGAAATTATTTATTCCGGCAAGTCTTTGGTACACCGGGTGAATTTATAGCCAATAATAAAGGAACTGACTAATGATATAAAAAATATGACTAGTGATATTTGTTAAAATGCTTTAAAAAAACACTCGATACATACACCGGGTGTACCTAAGAATTGTAAACAACACGTACATTTCTGACAGAAGGGAATATCAGTTAAACGCTAAATCATAATTCATGTTTGGAAAAGGATATGGCACCACATTACAAAGGTTGGCTCATGAAGATTGAAATATATCTAGAATCAAAAATATAGCTATGAGAGGTACTGCAACTTGCAAGTGTTACACTATTCACTATTGAATCTGTATTATAACTACTTCTGCAAGGAGCTCATATTACAGGCATTGGGGATACAGATACCCACCCATGAATCGTAACAAAAATCGATCACAGTTTTTCCATTCTATTTTACACGTCTACAAGGGGGAAGGAAAAAGAAAGCTCATACAAAGCACAATGTGGTAATACAATGACCCTAGCAACTCTGGTCTTGTGGTCTCAGATCTATGGCTGCGGACTAAAGAATCGTAGAGAGTAGACAAACATCTGAGCCTCGGTACAACAACTACGCTGAGAGTTGAAGCTACTCCAAAATTGTATACTCATCAGTCCCGACCTACTTTTCTAGCTCGTTGTCGAATGACTGGTCTATATTGCTGTTCACCTTTATTGTAGCGTGTTACGATTTTAAGAGGATGGGCCTCGGTGTTGAAAACCCATTCATCTAATGGAATGACTGTGGGAGGGGAGAAAAGAAGATACAAATATTTAAGGGTCTCCGCAAGGAAAAAGCTCTGCATCATGTTGTCTTTAACACCGGTATTCACCTATGATCAGCAACATCAGATTTGTCAGTCAGCAGGGGTATGACTCAAAAAGATCATATTACAGTGACAGTTAACTCTCTTCAAGTCACAAATCAAGGTTCATCCCAAACAATTCACACAGCTTTCTCAATTTAACAACGGAAAACTATAAAACAAAAGCCATTTCAAGAACAAAATCTTACATCTTTGAGCCCCACATAGCCAGACTCTACGCGGGAATTCTTCTCAAAAGCTTGAAATATGTTCCAACCCCACTCTTGGTATGTCTTATTTCCGGTAAGCCGCCACAAGTAAAACAGTGATTCTACCGTCTCTGGTCTCAAAATGTTCCACGATGTACCCACATTCATGTCCTGAACAGACACCCAAGAGAAATTAGAGATCACACGTTTCGTGAGTCATAGAGAGACCTTAAGAAGACAAACATACCTCCCCAGCATGGAAGAAATAGTTCTCCCCTGCCAATTTGGTTGGTGTTGATTGATAAAAGTTATAACAAGTCCATGCCAGCTGCGCAAGCACAACCAAGTTAGTACCATACTGAAGTTTCACCCATGTCTTTTTTTTTTGGATCTGTGTTTGGAGGTTAAAGGGGGGGGGGGGTACATGACCCCCT
>ONZK01002800.1:127639-140226 GCA_900322385.1 Pharnaceum exiguum | reverse complement strand
AAGAGAAAATGTTCTGTTCTTGATTCCTAGCACAGGTTTATTCCCCACCTCAAATACCAGGATGAAAGAGTTCCAGAATTTGTCTTTGTTCACAAATCAATACTAATAAGTGGGAGAAGGGGTACCATGATGCATTGGCAATAGATGGAGACATAGATGGTCCAAACAGCACAATTGCCGCATCTAAAGTTCTAATTTCATACACAACATATTACTTCAATATAGAGAAGGGCAAAATAGCATGGTGAAATTCAGGGAGGGATGGAAACCGAAACCAAATAACAAACCGAAATTCAGGGAGGGATGGAAAGGGTCCACACACGCACACGGTTCCACCTTTGGTCAGGTTATACAAACTCAGAATCTATTTGCCTGCATGCTCACCTGTAAAGCTTTACAGCCGAAGTTTGGTTACCCTGTATCCACACCTTCAGTAGATACTCATAAAAACTGCAATGAAATGTCAGTATTAGTCACAATGCAGTCAAATGATGGATTTGCGGATTTGTGGTCCGGAAAGGAGCTGGTCAAAGGTTATTATATGAAAGAAAAACGACCATATTAGGTAAACTATCTTTACCTGTCACCCATGGCACCAAATGTTATGGTTGCACGTGTACCCCTTCCAGTTTCAGGACTAATATAAATAGGCAGCAAACCATCAGCAGGAAAGCTTTGGTTAAACACTGCAATAACATTTTCCACCTGCATATTGAAAGGTCATTTACTTAGACCATAATATTTAAAAATAAAATGGCAAGAGTGAGACTGAAGATTATATTCCCTCCACTGTTTCACAAGATAACCGAAACTGCATTTGAAAGCTACCTTCTTTTGGTATTTGGAATCCCCGGTCCTCTGTGACAGGGCAATAAATTCAAGCTGCTCAGTGCCTGAATCTGCTAATATGCTCTCACCCTAGGGAAAGGAAATAAAATGAGTCAAAGAATATTGCTGAAGGGAGCGACATTTGTGAAAAGCAAAGGCAAAACAGACATCATATCAACCAGGCAAAATATGGTTTCAAATTATGACTAGATCTTACAGAAATAAAGTCTTCTCTGATGCCAGAACTTTGGTCATTGTAAGCAACTAAAACACAACTCCTATATTACCTCGGCAAAGTGGCCGATAGACACACATGCAGATCACAGAATGCCTGAGGAAGATGTAAATAAACACTTTGATACAGCGAAACACACACATGCACACACATAACATACAGACTTCAGATCATTTGTATTATAGACTTTGACTCTACAGCAGCAAACTGTGTAGCTTACCCCTGTCCATCCAGGATTATGTGGTCTCCCGTGTTCTAGGTTGATGATGTTATAAGGTACACCAGAAGGTGTATCCCACGCGGGCAACAATCTATCTGCAATATCTTGAGCTTTTTCGAGGAAAACTTTGTCATTAGACAGATCATATGCACTTAAAAGACCACCTACAACTCTGCATGTCAAAAAAATTAACAAATATAAAATCAGCTTCAAGAAGACTGCATATTCTAGAAGTGCATCGCAGAAAGAACATATTAAAAATCGACAGTAAACCTTATAAAGCAACCTTATGGTTGTCTCAAAGACACTAGCATCATAATCTTTGTTGAAATCCAAGGTATTGGCAACCCACCTGCCATAAGAAAGAATGAGAAATGTATTAGGTAGGAAGAACGTCCAACACAATTGATACAAAGGTAACGAAGACGCTGAGAGCAATAACAATGAATTCGATGCTGCGTTAGTCAAACTTTAAGTTGGTCATAGGGCTTATCAGTTCAGTTACTAAGATTCCTCAACAACAGTCGAAAATACGGGATAAAACTTGGCTTTGTTGCATCATAGCTGAATATATTCAAAAGGTTTTTATAATTGGTGAGATACAACGAAATCGGCAATTGCAGTACAGTGATGTAAAAGAAGTAAAAGCTCTTCCCGTGAAAAAAGATTAAGACTCACTCTCTAGCTCTCTGAAATTGTTCATCCAAGCCCATTATATACAAAGTATCCAATGAGTCTATCAATGTTGCTCCGAGACCTCCGAAGCTATTCACACCATTCTTTGTCTGTGGCTGCAGACATGCAAAATATACATGTCAAAAAGCATATAGATATATCAGAGAAAAGTAATCCCAAGAAGGAGACTATAAGATCGACTGATAGGCTGATAGCTAAGAAGGTATAGTCAATCTTAGCATATATAGTTGCCATTCCATCTAGTTTATGGTTAACAACGCTTCAAAACAATACTACAACAACAACCCAGTGTAATCCCTATTTCATGGCTTCACTTGTACGATTTTCAAACTTAAGACCAGAAGATCCCTTCATTATGTTCACCAAAATAATCCTACTGTACAACTACTAGATTTAGAGATGGATAAAATTATCCAACCATACCTGAAGTTCATCTTGACCCCACGCATATTTCTCATATGAAGTCCATGCATGAAGCATGGCTTCCTTCACTTTCTGCCCTCTGAAAGCATCAAGAGGGTCCTCCGCAATGGTCTTCTTCTCAACATCCTTCTTTACAATATTATCAATCTTGGTCCCTCTAACATTTTCAAGCTGTATGAAGTTACTATCAAGTCAAAACAGATGTACAAATCTGCAGTTCTGTATAAACCACCAAAATCAAAGGACAATGCAAGAAAAATGTACAAGTGAAACACAAATCTAAAAAACACCAAATAGACAAACTAAGAGAATCAAGCCTCTACATCAACATTAAATGTGAAACCAGACAAGAAGTAGAAAGTGAAATCACAATCCACTGATAGCAGTGAAGTTAGAGAGAAGAGCAAAATACTGACGATGAAACTCAAATAGATTCGTTGCAAAGAAAGTTGATCAGATAATAATAAAGAAAAAGCTTAAATTAAATATAAAAAACAGAATTCCAACCACTCACCTCATCACGCAAGTGGCTGACCTCGGCCAACAAATTTGCTACCTCATCCTGCAGCCAACAATTTCTAATATAAACCAACTTATACAATGCAAAGCATGAATACAGTAGGTTTGCACAGAGAAAAGAACCCAAAGGAATTCGAAACCAAATGGCAACATTAAGGTCTTAGAAAGACCTTCTCTGTTTAAACCAGCACAGATGTGAATATCACATCAATAACACAAGTTCCTAATCCTTCCAAAAGCAATAGCAGAAAATGCCACCACATAAACGGTCAAAAGTTCTAGTAAACTGAACAACGCTAGATTAAATGACCGAGAAATAAGACCACTGTCTTTCATTAGTTTCTGTGGTGGGAGACTGAAGAAAAACACAGTCACTTGATCTCAATAAGCTGTCTGAGTGCTACAGTGTACAGGAATTTGCTCATTACGGGCTTACAATTTAATGGGAACCCTGACATCTTCAAAGAGCATTATGCACATATACTCAACTGTGATAGCAGATGCCTCGAGGACAATCGACTACATACATCGTTCAACTAAATAAGCTGATACTAATGGGAAGCCCAAAGCAAAAGTCTTGGTCAATTCAAACTTCTAAGCAGAAAAACTCCCACACAAGTCCATGCTGGCAGCCAAAGTTCTGCAGCAGCAACTATTTAACAGTTTGACAAACATTCACAATGTACCATACAAACACGCACAATCGCAGCTGAACCAGCAAAAAGTCCTTCCAAACTATCAAGAATCAACACACGAAGTTTTCTTTCCACCATCAACCTCAAAGACTTCATCGATTCCACCATCAACCCCAAAGGCTTCATCGATTCCAAGATCAATTTGATCACTGACACAATACTCCCTCCAATAAAGAAATATGTCACCTAGCAACTCAAACTCAAAAGACAGCCAAATCAGCTACACAACCATCTCCATATCTACTTCGGTTGTCTCCGAAATGATCTTTGGTTTCTTGATCTTCATAACATCATCACAAAGACATCAGCTAAAATCATCCCACTAAACACCTACATGGCTACATTACCTCAATCACTTCCAAAAGATTCTATCTTTACACAAAAGAACCTCGCATCATCTCTGAACAAAAAAAAAAACACTAAATTACTACATTGTTCCTCAATCACTTGAAAATATTCCATCTTTATAACATCATCAGAAGCACCTCCCTCATCACACACTACACAACCATCACAATGCACCATACATTCACCAAACCCTTCTTTTACCATAACAAATATTCCACCAACCAAATCACTCATAAAAACAACCCTTAAAATTCCACTAAACCTCTAAATTTCCTTATCACTTCCAAAAGATCCTATCTTTATACACACAAGTACCTCCCTCATCACTCTCAAATTCAATGCCAGTCACCACAATGCACCATACATTCATCAAACCTTGCTTTAACCACAACAAACATCCCACTAATCAAAATCACCCCTAAAAAACATCCCTTTTTCCAAAATAAAAAAGAAAAACCACTAAATTTACTCAATCACTTCCAAAAGATCCTATCTTTTACAAAGTACCTACTTCATCACACTAAAACTCAATGCCATTCATCACTAATCATTCCAAACCTTGCTTTCACCATACATTCACCAAACCTTGGTTTTAGAACAACAAACATTCCACTAATCAAAATCACCCCTAAAAATCAACCCTTTTTCCACAAAAACAACAAACTACCATCAATCAATCAATCACACATTTTCTCATCAACCAAATTAGAACCACCAAAAATAAGATCTACCCAGAAGACATTATACAAAAATAAAATGAAATGAAAAAGACAATTCTGACCTCATGCTCTTTGACAAGAGTTTGACGATCCCAAACGATCCAAGTGCCCAAAACAAAGACCATAAACAACATTGCCAATCTTTTAGGCCTTTTTAAATAATACCCAGGATTTAAATACCTTAATTTACTTGTTGATGATCTGCTTCTTGCCATCTTTTCTTTTCTTTTTATTTGTTAATTTATTCTTGTGGGAAATTTAATCACTAAACCCCCCAGATGATGTTATTTTGTGTTGGTTTTATTACATAGTTTGTCAAATGGGTATCTTTCTTTTTTTTCTTTTACTATTTATATTTATTGAGGTGAGTTTGGGAGAATATAATTGATGGAGATGGAGGGTATTAAAAAAAAAGGAAAAAAGACAGAGATGTCCTGTGAAAATAGTTTTGTAAAGGAAAAGGGAAATGAAAATGAAAATAAAGAAAGAGAAAGTTGTGTTTAGTTGGTTTGGTTGGGTTGTCTTGTTTGTGCCTGTCTTGTGTTTGAAGTCAAGGTATCTCATCAGTCAACTTAACTTAACCCCACCACTTCTACAGTTCTAAGTGCTGACTTGACATGCATAATGTTTGACAGTCGATAAATATCTTAGGCACAGTAGTGATTAGTGAGTAGTGACTAGACAAAACTCTTTTTAGTTAAGAAACATTAAAGTGAATTCGTTTTATAAATGAGACTATATAGTAATTAAAGATTGACTAATAACCTTTTAAGTGGTCTATGATAACCTCTAAATCGCTTTTATTGACCACGTCTCATATATAATGGATCACACACAATTTTGTGCTTTAAGTTTGGTGCTCTGTGATTTTGTGTTTCATGGCTTACACTTTCTTTCCTTTTTTTTTTGGTTTAGGCTTCTTTTTTTTTCTTAGGGCACTCAATTTTTGGTGAACCCCCAACCACTTGTTTAAGAGATGAAGTGCTGAACCACAACATTAATCCAACTTGGTTTTGGTTTAGGCCTTTAAAGAGCGGCTAAGGGCAACTATACAGTTATTATGCTATTGAAAAAATTTGTGTGAATCAATTTCATATATAAGACGCCAAGACGGGGTGATTAACCAACATTTTCTACCTTTTGTGCAAGGGTTTGGAGGAAACAAGTAGTACATGATTAGAATGTAAATTGGGATTGCACCTAGTAGGACCTTGTCAGGTGATATATCGGATTTCGTTTGCCCATCGTTATCCTAGGTAGTATTAAATTTCCTGGACAGAAGAACTACATCCATTTGAATTAGTTGAATTTTGTCCTCCAATAAGCTTGGATGTGAATCATCATGATTAATGAATCTTGTTATTACAACTCCACGAAATGTAACAACCGAACTTGACATTTGTGAGAGACCGAATTTCACTATGATGCCTTTTCATCATGTATACTAAATTTTCAAGTGGTAAAACACAAAATTCATTGAAAACATTATTCATTCAAAAAGTATACAACAATCGAATACACCTGCCCTCACTAGTGAACCTCAATGCTACGCGTAAAGTTACAATGCCGAATCCTTTTGGAAAGTCTGCCACTCTCCTGGACGGTGACCGGATCCTAGAACCTTTCAATAGGTAGGAGATACGATCCACATTCGTAATTCTAGATGGTTTCTTATTATGAGGAATCACTTGCGTTTGCAGCAACCGTTACAATCTGACTGGGCTCAAAATTCGCATTCTGCAACCAAAATGAATGAAAATAAATAATCGGAGTTGCCAAAGACAATCTCTTAAGGATCAGCATTTCGGGGGTGTCATTTGGCTTACATCCTCGGTCCTGGTAAATGGAGGGTTTTGTCCTCCTGGTTGAGCTGATTTCGAGAGATCCCTCAAAGTTCCCTATAAATCATTCCAAAGAAACACTCACATTATCTTTGAGGAAATACAAAATTACAGATCAGGATACTTCCTCTCCTTTTTTTCCTTTTCTAATTTGTATGCAAGTGTATGAACTACTCGTATGAAGGTTGAGTGGTTGACTATCTCAAGAGAAAATGAATGAAACATTCAAATGCTTATTATAGTAAAAGCAGCCAATAAGTGTCCTGACACAAGTTCCCAGCAATAAACACTCTGGTGAAATGGTGATAGATGGATTTGTTTTAGCCTGTTGATTAACCTAAACAAAAAGAGAAAAGAGAGCAAGTAGTTACCTTATTAGCCCACATAAGTCCACAAGCATTGCAAAGCGTCCTTGGTCCTTCAGGTCCTCGTCGCATCATGGGTGTAGATTTCTCGCTAATGCCACAATGCCGGCAACTGATACACATGGTTGCCAACAACGTAAAAAAGCAACTCTTGCAGGACAAGTTAAATTACCACTAGGTGACATTGACATACGGAGTACATGGATTTAGCACATATAATAGCAACTTAAACTATGTTATGATGTTTCCTAAATCATTTAAGACTGCTCAATCCTCGGGCTAGAGGGATAAAAAGTTCATGCCCTACCTTTGAATAGAAGAAGCCAATTGTACTTTTACAAACTAATAAAAAGCCTACAAAATAATTTAGCCACGCTATAATGAATAAAAGACCAGAATTTTACTGACCAAATTTCTTGTGCAGGTGGTAGACTCCCATCTGTCCCCCAGTTTTGACTAGAGTCCCAACTGGTGGCAGCTGAAGAAGCATCGTCATTATTGGGTTTTGAAGAAGTAAATTGACCTTTATTTCGTTGCATCCTGACAACCATAACAGCAAAATCTAAAACGTCAGACAGAAATCTACTACTTAACACATTTTGCTCCTTCCCTTCGTAAACATGTTTAATCTTTATAGCATCTATTACATGGCATTTGAAAGACTACTTAAAATTTCTCCAAATTCCAATTGGACATCAGTACACAACTTTTTACATCACTTCATGTCATTCGAAAGATCTTGCTAAGTAATTCCATAAAAGCCCAGATTTGAAGGGATTTCATTAAGTAATTAAGTCCTAAACACCAATCGAATATGCAAAATCTACCCAGGCGGCCAGACTGAATATTAACACAAACCCAAAGCAAAAGGCAATGTGCAAAATACACAAGCCCTCAGTAGGTCTCATAGCACACAGACCAAGACGTGTCGAAGCCCAGTCCCGTCAATTTATCCCTGTGATGTCGCCCAGATCCTTCTCTCTCATCACCCACTGTCCTGTATGCCCCTTCATATATTCGTCTCTGACTTGAGAAGTCCATCAGATAAACTCCATTCTGAAGTCTGCACCACACCACAAAGCCACACCAGCTCCTAGGTCAGGCTTTTTTCCCCCAATCTTCATGAACTTCTCCTAGCTTTTATAAGTTGGAAAAACGGAAGTTTGGAAGATATATTAATTTGACTATTGATATAGACTTGCAATGTTCACTTCATAAAAAGTATTTTATTTTAAAATTTATCGGAACAACTCATCCTAGGTCACCATATCCTTCGGATTTTAAAAATATGTTTTCTGCTTTCCCTGGTATCCTCATATTAGACTCCCGTGGCCATGTCCGTTTCCATGCATTATAGACTTGGAATCAGAATAATCTTTCCACCAATTTCAGGGACTAGCAAATGTTAAAAAGAACGATAATACTGTTTATAAAAAAGTCAACTAAACTCCATGTTCAAAAACTACGGAAACTAGTCTTCAACATTTATTTCGCTACTTACATCAACCACCTATATCCATCAAGTCTATCCCAAAAAGTATGACTGGAGTAGCTTGTCTAAGGTTTGGGCAAGAATGGCTCTTTCCCCTACGATTTGATACTCGATCTGGAAACTTTCTTCATCATTCTAGCTGGCTTCGCAAGGAGGCCTGCGTTCATGTAAAGGAATACCCACTTCCCAACGATTAATTGGCTCGTCTAGTATTTTGAAAGCTCACGTTCACAATGCATACCAAAAGAAATGGATATTTACTCTCTGCCCTAACTCATCAATAAAAAGACAATGTTCATCACGTTCCAATGCAGAAGCCTGTGGCTTTTCTAGGATACAGTTTGATGTTGCCAAATTTTGTTCCCAGCTTTGAAATGAAGATACAAGCGCATCTAATGTCATAATTAAACAACATGCATGTGAGTGAGAGAAATACCAACAAAAAATTGGAACTTACCTAAGAGCAACTTCCTTGCGAACTGTATAACGTATTTTCTTGTCAAAGTTTCGTTCTTTACGCTTTTCCCGAAACCTGAGCAAGGATGCCAAACGCTGGGGTACATTGAACTTCTGTGGAGTAACACTCATGCCCTGAGTGGATAAGTAAAGGTCAGGAGTCACCTAAGGGAATCGGGACAGTGTAATATCTAGTATTCTAGTTCCACAGTAACAAAAAAAAGAGCTCTGATTACCCTATTGCCATGGGGAGAAGATAATGGCACAGAAGGAACATTTGATGGTACTTCACGACCCCCTAACAAAAGCAGTACAGCTTGAACCTGCATCAAATTACGTATGAGCTCACTGACATGAAAATATACACCCACCATAATGCAGACACAAAACTATGCGGGATATGCAAAATCAATAAAGTTCAAAAATAAAGACACACATTCGATGGCATATCAAGCACATTTCAAGCAGATCCAACTATGTACATCATCAGCATGTGCATTCCAAACCTCGAAAGTTACAGAATTTATTTTCTCAATAAACAACAGAAACAAGTATTACACTGACTCAAGATTTGGGTCTCAGTCACTGCAGAGATTGAAGTTAGAATAAAATAATCAAGCACTTTTAACACCCCGGGTTCAAGCATAAAAGTCGACCAGCTCCTTGAAAGATCTTCCACATCTCAGTCATTGTGGTACAAGTGTACAACCACTGCATACTGGGCATTTATTAAGGGGCAGCAGAAAGATAACAAACCTTCCCAACCCTGTTGAATGTGGTCTAAATAAAGGTTTTTTTCCTTTTCTTAAGATAACATGGGTATCCAAGATTTGCCTAACTAATCCCATGGACCCTAATTGAAGTTAACGATTAGGAACTTGACTAGACTCGAACTTGGAACCTCTGGAATACATCTCACATGTCTTACCATCTTAGCTACCCACTCGGGTTCATTAAGCATGGTTCCCATTACATGTTGATGGTGTTATCCATAAATTAAAAAAAAAATGATGTAGGATTGAAGAAACAATAACCTAACAGTAGTTTAAGCCAGGAGGATATCTTGTCATCTAACGCATTCCGACGTTCATCAATAAAATTTACTTTCCTCTTTAAAAAAACACGAACAACAACAAATAAGTAAATGGGACATGATTAACACAAATGTGAGGAAAAGGCTAAAGAAAGGCTATAATCAAGAAGCAAAAGACTTACTTTCTCAGGAGAGACAGAATCGAACACGTAAACCTGGCCCTGGAAAGAAAGAGTTAGCTGATTGTTATCTGCACCAGGCACCAACATTGCACCATGGCCATCAGTCACATGTCCAGGATCACTATGAAGCTCTCCCTCAAGCCCCTCACAAGGACCCACAGCATTGTCTTCATGTTCATCAACCATCCCATTCCCATTACTCAATTGATGCATCCCATGATTCTGATCATGCATGTAGTGCGCATGCAAATGTTGCTCCGCCTCTGTTATATGCATTTGAGCTTCCGCCTCATGTAACCCGTCCATTCCGGCCACAATGCTAATTCACAACAACTCAATATCAAAAAAGCCCTCAACTAATCCTCTCTAACCTATCAATACACAGTATCAACACCTCCTAGGTATCACCAACACACCACCAGCTAGCTCTAACAAGTCACTCTCTATATACACAACCGCCACGCCTACTTTTACATTCTTTGTACAGACCAAAACTTTATCCCACTGCATTCCACCTCAACAAACTAATATACACCACAAAGCCCCCCGGTTTACGCTCTCGAATTCCTCTTTCCTTATCCACTTACTTCAAACCTCCAATGGCAATTAGTTCCACTTCAAATTGTCCCAAAGCTACTAATTTTACAAACTCCCATCAAAACCTGAATACACACACATTACCAAATTCAATCAAAAAACAAAATTTTAAGCAAAAACCAACCACATATACAACACAAAGAACCAAACGTTCCTCACTTGTTCTCAAAATATACAATACCAAGCTCATTTTCTCAATGCACATTAACAAATTCAACTCACCAAACAAAAAAAAAAAGCAAAAAACCCACATCAAAAATTGACAATTGAAACCTATACATCAAAAATTACCAAACAAAAAGCAATATTAAACAACACAAACAGACAAATTAACAAAAATAACAAATACCCAGATGAGGAAAACACAAGAAAATAGCAGTAGTGAAGCTAATTCATACCTGGGGGCAAAAAAAGGGGACCTTTGTTTAGGATAAATTAAATTGGGATGAAGGGGTAGTTAACTAATTAATTTACAAACTAAGAGACAAAAGGGATCTATTATTGGTTAAGTAATAAAGTTGGGTTAAGCTTGGTTAACTTGTGATGATTTGAGTTGGGTAGGAAAGAGAAAGGAATAGAGGGAGGGAAAGAAAGGGATTATTGTTAGATAGAAGAAACAGAAGAAGGGTGTCTAATCTGAATGTCTTGTCGTTGTGTTTTCTTTTCTACTGCTCGGTTATGTCGCTGCTGCTTGTTATCGTTAGTTATTTCTTCTGTTTTTCTGGATTGGTTTATGGGGGGCTATAATGATGGCTATTATTTTATATTTTTATGCGAAATAAATTATAATCATGGCAAACAAAGCTAAATATATGGGTAATTCTAGTTTTTTTAGTTCACTTTTTAATTTTTAATTTTTTTTAGAATCATTTATGATATATTAATTTTTAGGTCAAATTGTAATCTTTTTATTGGGGTTTTACCTTTTTTTCTTGTTTGAAATGGACAGTGTTTGGAGGGCTAGCAAATTATTACATAAATATTGTTCTAGAAAATTTATTGTATTTTAAATTTTAATTTTATATTCATTTACAACAACACGGCCACTATTGTTTTTATTGTTGCTATAAATAAATTCCATTTGGGTGGAAACAAATTTGGTATGTGACGTAATACAGACAAAATAATTTCAAATGATTTTAGAAAAGTAATTTATTTCGGTTTTATTGTCGATTTAGAATTTTAGTATGGTTCTAATTTGATGTAGCATATAGAGATAATTAAAGTTTCATAATCTGAAGAAAGCTGTAAGTTTAGTGTCGTTTGTTGTAGTTTTGAATTTCCATATTTTTTTTCGAAACTGTAAACCAGTTATGAAAACCCAAAAAAAAAATGATTTTCAAATTTCTTTTATTAGTTTTAAAAATCATAAAGAGGTATATCAGATCATATGTTTTAGCTAAAAAAATATTTGAAAATCATAAACTAAGGCCATGTTCGGGATCATTGTGAGTTTTCTGTTTTTGGTTTTCAAATATTTTCAACTTGGTGATAATAAGGTTGTTTTTAAAAGTAAAATATTAGACCTGAACATCTACTTATGATTTTCAAAACTGACAACAGAAATTGGAAACCACTTTTTTTGGTTTCCAAAAACTGGTTTTTAGTTTCGAAAAAAACTGAAAACTGGCAACTCGTAACGATCCCAAACAGCACCTAAAACTCACATTTATCCCAAAAAAGGCCTTAGCCGTTGGAGTTATTTGGTGCATTTTCAATTAGTTGTTTTATAAGGCCTGTTCTTTTCAACTACAATTCAGTTCAGTTCAGTTCAGTTTAGTTTTATTCAGTTCAATTCAGTTCAGTTCAGTTCAATTCAGTTTTTTCGCAGTTCAGCTCGTAACTTGAAAACGCAATAAGTTTTGATCCCGATATCCATTCTTAGTTATTATTATATCATTGGAAAGGTCTCATCATGTAGTTTCATAAACGCACCAT
>ONZK01002800.1:90394-127224 GCA_900322385.1 Pharnaceum exiguum | reverse complement strand
AAAAAAGTTCAGTTTTTTTCAGTTCAGTTCAGTTTTATTCAGTTCAGTTCAGTAAAGCTCAGCTGTAGAGAACGGGGCCTTAGTGATCAAGATCAATTACATTTTGTGAGGAACATTTTACTACTCTTCATCAAACATAGGGTAGTTTAACCGGTCAACAATGTTCTTTTTCAGCTACAAAATGGTAAGCAACTAATCACTCACTACTTTTTGTCAAGTCCTAAACAAATTTAAAATGTGTAGAAACCAATATGAAGACGGTGAAGGCAAGAAACCAAAACTGCAATTACATTCAACATCTTTTCCATCCTAGTGCAAGTACCAAACTGACTAGCCAAAACTTCTATCAAGGTATCCCCTGACTCCCTGAGGCAGGGGAGGGTCATATACTAATATTACATCAAGGCCTAACAATGAAGCTTATGGAACCTACCTGACTATTCAGCATTCATAATAAGCGGCCTTTTTATGAGACACGTTACTCTGCTTAAATGAATGAGGAAATTGTAACAAAGCGTGATACAATAATGTACATCTTACAAGGGACTGCGAGCGTTCTTATTTGAACGTTAATTCTACAGCTGTTCATCAGAATGCTTGGCCGCAGAGAATGAAGGCCTGTACAAGGCTCTGGGCAGTATGCAACTGACTCGGTGTCCCGGATATTACAACCAGACCTTCGGTGGCCCCGGGTTTTGGATCATGAACGACTACATTAGCTCCAGAGAACTGCAAAGCAGAAAACTGTAAGTGAGCACATATATAAAGAATCTACACCCAGAACAGATAAGTGGAACTGAAAGCTATATACAAGTCATCTACAAGGCTATAAATTTCATTACTGCATACTACAGGAAAAGGACACCAAAACTTGCAAATTTTACCTGTGTTATGTCACCAAGATTGGTCTTGTTTTCTCCGTAAACATGGGGAAGCAGTATTTGCGGCACTACAACTTCCACAGATGTTTTGTTTGGCATCTGACCACTGCATTATCGGCAAAATCCCAAATAAGAAAGATATCCTATTTATGAACAAAGTATACTATCCTACATGATTTGTGGACTTAATAATATCCAACGTGATTATCAACAACAACAAAAACCCTACGTGATTTGAAGATAGTAGTAGAACTAATGTCCTCAATCGTTCTCATTCTAGATTTGAAGGGATGATAGTCCACTGGTAAAGCCAAGAACAAAGGAACCTTGAGTGGGTAGCAAAGTCTCCCAAGGGCCACTTGAGGTTTTCCTAGTTGTTAACTTTAGGGTCCATGGGATTGGTTAAACAAAGTCTGCAATCCCATTTTATCTAGGAACAATATAACAAAATTATAGGTACTCACTGTATAAACAGAGCAAATGTTACTGCAGATAAAGTGCATTTCATATGAAACACAGATCGAACACAGAATGGTTGACACTAAAAAAATTGATAAATTGTCGGAATTTGGCATTACTGATAAATAAACTAAACAGAAGTAGAAACCTACAATAATCCAAGTAGCAGGGCAGTACTAGATCAAAACTGAGGCTGATACCTGACCATTGAACTATGATAGAGCAAACGTCAATAAACTAGGACATAAATCGAGATGGAAGTGAAGGCAAACAAGGAAAAAGCACATATATGGTAATGGAGAGCCTGCAAAAATTTCTAAAGACTAGAACACCCCAAAGTACTCCTTCCCCTTCCAATTGGTGCTAATTTGAAACCAGATTCTGTGGTCCTAGATGCTTCAAGTTAGCAAGACAATGTCTCCCCTTCACCAAAGAAATCCAAAAAAGTCCAACAACACACCACCAAAGAGTTAGAAAAGGCTATCAGATATAATACTGGCATGCCTAATGACCAATATACTTCTAGCATGAGGGATATAGTTATTGAATCACGTGTAGTTCAAAGCAGAATAAGCGCTACCTTTCTGGATGACTTCCAAGTAGCCCAGAAGAGCCAGGCCCCACATCAGAAAATCTGGCAGGATATCCATTGTTTGCCTAGAAGATGCACAGTAGGAATACTTCAGTACCATAATCCAAACATAAGTAGTCATTGAACAAAAAGAGCATGATAAACCCTACCTGGGCAGTCCATGCTCCTGGAGAAGGTGGCCGCTCAAAAGAAGCCCTATCACTGCCATAACGATAGGACTCCTGTTCACTATTACCACTACCAGATCGATCTCTGCCGTGAGAAAATGCAGAAGGATGGCCTCGTATTGCATCAGTAGAATGGTTGTCATAATTATGAGAGCCAACATGTGAATGATAACGATTGGGGGAATGCTGGTCATGTCTAGGCCGAAATGAAGGAGACGGTAACTCTTGAAAGCTGTTCACATAAGAGGAACTGTTGACATGAGAAGGATGTGCCCTAGGCGGGAAAGCACTCTCACGAAGCCTAGTAGTTATCTGGAATATAGCATCCTGCACTGTCTTCAAGTTCCCTATGATCTGTGAAATTTGTTTAACAATCAGTAGTTTATTGGAACCACTTCAGAAAGACAGGATGTATGCAAGTTATACAGAATGCTACTAGGATCAATAACACACCCAAAAAAAAAGGGCACTCATGGATTCACCTACTGCATCGTCCAACACTGCAGCCATAGATAGCTCATTCATGGGTATGACAAAGTTAAGCAAAAACGCTCAAACAAATGTCAAAAGACTACAGCATTGAGGACAGATATCATGAGGATAACAAAGCAGACCTCTCCCATCACATCTTTGGGGTACCCAATAGAGGTCAAACTTTTAGGACAAGCAAATAGATAAAATAGGCGAAGATAAAAGAACTGAACAAGTCTAAACCAAAAATCCAGTCAATATCCATCAAAATCAAAGACATATTTACCTGCACAACTTCATCGTTTGAAGAACCAAACTTTGATCCCAGTTCCCTACCGAAAATTCGTATATTAGCACCTGTAACTCTTCTCATTTCCTCGATGATATGACCACCTTTACCCAATAGGCAACCTATTTGCTGTGAATGGACAAGAAGTCGAGCGACAACTGCAGCACCTGGTTCAAATCCAACTTCGGATATTCTACCATGGACACGAATGACACCATCCTGCGCAGGCGATCGTTTCAAGTCCAATGTCTGTAATGTCTCAAAAGGCAAATAAGAAAGTGTTACTCATATTTTCAACATACTAGCCACAACTACAACTCTCAATAGTTGGAAGTTGATGTTAGTCAAAGAAATATAAATATGAAGTATAAAGAAATTGAAAATATTCTTTACATGCCTCTCGTGCTGATACAACTACAACCCGCTCATCCGTATCTGGTGTAACAGCATCCCCAATTTTGATTGAAGCACCACTTTCGTTTTCTATTACTCGAATGACGCAGCCACCTTTTCCTATCAGACTACCAATTTTATCTGCCGGACATAGTATCCTGAAAAGAACTTCTTCTTCTGGAGCTGATGATGCCAGAGCACCCCTGGACTGATGATCTGCAGGATGCGGAGCTCGTAGAGGAAATGAATCCATCTCGGCAGGATGCGGGTCAGCTCTGGGGTGTTCAAGACAACTTGCAACCATCAACAACGCTTTCTTAACAGCATGAAAATTTCCTGAGATCTGCATCAGTCACACCATCAACACAGTGGAGGAGCAATTGAGCACCCTTAGTAGCAATATTACGATTTAAATGTCAATATTTCTAACGCAAACAGGCCAGAAAATAGGCTCCCAAATCCGCAAGTATTACAGTATATTTAGAAGCTTTTACAGATGTAACCATGTTACATTTACTGTCATTTAGTACATCGTGAATACCAATTTGAATTCTTTCCTTTCCGATTACGGTTTGAAATGTGGCCCATCCCTCAACCCCTTTCATGTAACATCAAGAATATCAAAACCTGCTTTCCTAATAAGTATAAACACCTTCAATTAGCACCGGATATCTGACTAAGATACACAATTCACTCTCTGATCACACTTCACAGATACTTAGCATCAACAGCCATGCAATAAGAATATTTCCTCTAGATTACCTTCTGACAAGGTCTAACACTCTTAACTACAAAAGTACAAATGTTGCATAATCTTAATAGATTGGAATCAAAGAAGCTCTTCCTGTGCCAATAGCCACACTTCCTCAACTCAAGAAATCGGAACTTTCTCCAGACAATAACCAACCCCCTGCAAAGATAAATATAAACGAAAAGAATTGGCACTAAATTACACTTTCTATCATGTACTCTCAACTTCTTCTGTCCTTCACCATTACTACCTTTATGCAGATCCACACACTTCTTACCAGTTACAACTATCCCCCCTCACTTCCATTCCATTCTGACAAAATCAGCAAACTCCATACAAACATCCCAAAGATACCTTCCAACCACATTTGAACCCAATCCATAAATAACTAGCAATAGGCAATAGCTATAGATTGAACCAACAATGGAACAACTTGAACCCAAAAGAAGATTTCAACAGATAATTTTAAAACATTGTAGGTTGTAACTCCAAATACCGAGCCAATATACTGACTACTGAGTGAGCCGGCGAATAGTAAAAGTTCAGGCATAGTTTACTAAATTGGAATTATCATATCATTAATAAGAAAGTATACACAGAATCTCATTCTTAAGTTCAACCAGGACATACACGGAATTCTACAGCTAATACAACAATTGATATTGAAAAGAGCATCAGATACACATCCTCCTAATTTGGATTGTCCTGCCCACAGACGTCACATTCTACAGAAAATTAGTTAAACTTCCAGGACCCTTCAAGTTCCAATCACATTCTCTTTAACTCACTTCAACATACCTTAGAAAGCAAACCATATTCCAGTCACTTTATCTAAAATCAAACTTTTTCCCACCGTGACAAACAGACAAAGCG
Organism: Pharnaceum exiguum; assembly: GCA_900322385.1. Lineage (NCBI taxonomy): Eukaryota > Viridiplantae > Streptophyta > Magnoliopsida > Caryophyllales > Molluginaceae > Pharnaceum > Pharnaceum exiguum. The sequence goes on along the minus strand of ONZK01002800.1, from coordinate 122,348 downwards.
AGACATAAACAGTACTTAACGTTCCGACAAATCTATTCATGACTAACAGACAAAACGAGACATAAACAGTACTTAATATTCCGACAAAGCTACTCATGACGAACTGACAAAGCGAGACATAAAAAGAACTAACTAACCGTTACTACTACCATTATGACAAGTAATTTATAACAGAGTTCACTACTTTATTAAGCTCAGGATTTGCTACTTACTTGAGATCGCATTTGGGAAAAGTTCCAATTACATTCTCCCTTATTTGTACTTACTACTTCAAAGACCAATGCAAATCTCAATCACTTTCATCTACATTCTCAAAATTTATTATCACCCTTTTTTGATTTAGCTTGGGCTTTGTTTTGTTCAACTTAAATGTTTCAGTTCAAAGGTATCAAATCTGTTTATTTAGTTTCAGTTCAAAAGTTCTTTTCGGTTAAGTGTTTAGTTAAATTATCATTGAAATTCATTCTAATGCAGTTAAGTTCATCACTTTCAAGTTAGGTTCAAGTTTTTCATGTTGAATTCAATTAACTTCAATTCTTCTCACTCTTAACCAGACGAACAAAACAAACACAGACTTTATTCAATAGAATTCACTTCCATCAAAAAAATAGAATTCACTTCATTACACTAGAGTAGTTCTCATTACATTCTACAACCACAATTTAAGCACTCAAGAACAACCAACAACCTATATTTAGAACAAGCAACTAAATCAATATAGAATAACAAAGAAGCAACAAACGTGACAGCTAATTTGGAACAGTCGTAAACTCAATAACCTGAATTGTTCTCAAAAATATATATACCTGAATAAGCTCATCCCCGGGGCACGCGCATCCGGGGAGACAATCCCTAGGCAAAACCCTAACCCTAGCAGCACTCTCAACTCTAATCTTCTCAACAATCTTCCCACCTCTCCCCAACACACTCCCAACCTGACTCCCAGGAGCCAACATCCTACAACAAACCCCTCTCTCCCTCTCCCCACTCTCTCTCCTCCCTTCCTCCTCCCCACCCCCACCACCACCACTCCTTTCTCTCTCCTCATCCACCTTCACCATCCTCTCAAACACCCTCACCAACCCCCTCTGCGCCGCAGTCAATACCCCACCACCTCCCTCCTCCCCCGTCACCGCCGCCACTAGTATCACCCTCTCGTCACACTGCGGCGTAAGGGTCTCGTCAATGACACGTATTTTCGCCCCTGTTTCTTCTCTCAGCTGCTTTATTACTGCCCCCCCTTTTCCTATCACCCCTCCTGCTTTCCCTGCTGGGCATAGCATTCTGAACACTGTCTCTCCTGGGTTTGCGTTGTGGGTCACATTGGTGGTGTTGCGGTGGTGGTGGTGGTGGTGGTGGTGAGAGAATGGAGTCCCTTCCATTGTTTTTGTTTTTCCTTTTTTTTTAATTGGTTTGGTGGGTTGACTTTTGAGTGTATGTAGTGTGACTGTGTAAGTGAAATTGGTCAACTTGTTATGTTTTGTCTTCCAGTCTTTTCTTTTTCTTTTTCTTTTTCTTTTTTGTTTTTCTTGTTTGTAGTGTGACACACCCGACAAGGTGAGTACTGTTACTGACTGACAATTGTGCTTGTGTTTCCTTGTTAAAAAAAGAAGGAATGAAATAAAACACTTGGTTGCAAAGTGAATGTGTAGTTGGGCTGAATTAGAAACAGATTGCGGTTTGGACCTTGGACGTTGTATACTTATTGGATTTCTTGTTGGACTAGACTTGTGTGAAACTTTTGTCTTTAAAAAAAAACGATCAGGAGTGTGCCAGTGTGGAGTGGTTTTGGTGTCTTGCAAATTTGCAATGGAATAAAAGATGGTACACTATTTCAAGAGGAAAAATTATGTGAACTTGTTTCAGATATGATAGTGGGTATTAATGACCCATCGACTACAATATAACCCCTCAGTGACACGATAATGAATCCCCTAACCCAGTCTCATATAAGAAACGGGTTCACATAAAAAAAACATTCATTTTAAGACACCATAGTTACACTTTATATACAAAGCTTGATGATAGTGGCTTTGTGACCATCGTATTGTTTCACAACAGGTTCCATGCAATGTACAATGCTTTGTTTTTAAGAAAATAAGGAGGTTGTTTTTGAGATTGACCTTAAATACATTGAGGTATTGAAGTATTGACTTTCAATAACTTCACTATAAATTACAAGTAATGGAAGGTTTTATTAGTCATTTCGCTATAATGCATAATCTAAAGTTAAAAGAAATAGGGATAATTCTTTCAACTTCACAAGCCCTGTGCTCGTGTAAATGTATAATGAAATCCATTTCAAGGTGAATTGATTGGTACGAAAACATAGATTTTGAGCAAATGTAGGAAATACAGACTCACCAGCCCATAAACTACCAATACTGTATATGTCTATTGGCTATGTAACAGGTCCAAGTATGTAATGGGGCTTTTGTGTCCCATAACGGTATCCAAAGCCGTTATTTGGTATCCCATAACGGTGTCCAAAGCCGCTCTGCAAGTCCGACTCTCCAATTGTCCTACACTCCTACCAAATAAAACTGAAAATATGGAAGACGGTAAATAAAAGTTGGTCTACTATGTAGACTGTAGTCTGTAGGTATTGCCAAGAAATTATTAGCAATACTCTATATAAATTGTCCTTCAAGGCTTCAATTCCACCACATAAAATGACACGTAAGAGCAAAACAGCAACTTACGCATTCAATGTCTTTTAGGCCTTGTTTGTTAGATAGTAGATAGTATATAGTAGTTAGCATTTGGATGTTATAAGAGTAGTTTCACCAGTCAAACCTACTCATGGTCATGTTTGGTGAGGAAGGGCAAACTACTCTTCGAGCAAATGCTATTCACCAAAGCATTTTCAAGAGTAGTTCACTATTTATCAATATTTTGCACTAGAAAATTGCTAACTGCTAATTGAAAATGTACCAAACAAGTCTAACTGCTAACTGCTATCTACTATCCAAAACTGCTCTTGCTAACTGCTAACTACTAACTGCTAACTGCTCTTACTAACTCCCAAACAAGGCCTTAAACTGGCCGAAAGAGGGCAATAGAGAAACTAAACGAATTAACTTTTCCAAGTAACTATTAGGTTCTTTAGACTTTAGGTGCACTCACCATAGTCCATATATAGCCTATATAGCCCATGGCTAGTATTTGTTCAATTGTTGTATCATGGCACAACAATAACAATAATAAGTGTTGGATGTAACACGTGGCCCATTAGTTTAAGATATCTTAAGGAGTTAGATCTCCCTACCATAGAAACTTCCACATTTCAGGCAAACAAAGAAATAATGATCATGAATAGCTTGTCCTCAAATCTCCACCATGCAAAATACATTTTGTGAGAGATAGAATGGAATCGAAGCTCTAAAATCAATCACAAATCACACCACCTCTACCTAACATCTTCATGAACACATATTTTGCCTTAGGTGTATGATAAAAACTTTTGCCATTTGTGAAACAATCTGTGGGCCGGGAAACCAGAACCGCAATGCAATCAATCAAACCCTTCATGGGTTACAATCACCAAGCAAAAATTAGGATTGATTTTGTGGCTCCCATTTACTTACTCATTCAAGTGGGCAAAATGAGAAGGAAAGAAGAAAAAAGGGAAAAGAAAAAGCAACATGGTGGCCCCCCCTCCAATATTCCCCAAGCTAACTAAAAAAAATTGTAGAACATAAAAATATACTACTATAAGTGCAAAACAACGTATAATTATGTCCCGTTCTTTAGAGTTGAACTTTACTTAATTAAACTGGAAAAAATTGAATAAATGACAGATTTCAACCAAAACTTATACGAAGTAGCATTAACGGATAAAGATGGTCACCAATTAAACAAAAATGTCATTATTGAACCAAAAAAAATAAGGTTGTATTTTGTTCGTCGGTACTCAACAGTGCTACAACACAGTACAATGTTAGTTATAATTTTAAGCGTTTTCAGTTTTTTTTTCAGTTCAGTTTCTGCCCAGATCTTTTTAACCGACCAAATACACCCTAATTAATGTCCTGTTGTTGAAGTACTATGGACCTAGAGAATAGTTCTAATGGTATCACTTATGCATAGATCGAAGTGGTGTCCCTAGTATATAATGAACTCAAGAAAATAACAAATTATAAAATAATTAAGTTCAATTGTTCGTAAAATGTATGGAAGTGTATTATTACCATAAGTTCTCTCTTCATTTGTTATAACGTGCGTGTCCAACATTCACTCTTTTTTTTGGTTCGAGTATCTCAACAACATATACTCTCTCATAGTTATACATGGTGTAACTCTACAAGTCTACAACCATTTTATTTGGTAGTTAGAGCATTAGCTCTCTCATAGTCTCATGCATAACCTAAGTTTGAATCCGGAGGACATGCATGATGCATGCACTGATCTATTGTGATAAATCAACCAAGTTCACGACCAAGCTTTTAATCAAGTTTTTTAGAGAACGCAAGAAATGTAGCATGATAATTAAGAGAAATTTGCTAAAATTCTTTCACAAAGATATCCACATAGTTCCACACTACCCTAAATTAAACTTTTGCAGCACAATGAGTTGTGAATTTTTTTACTCATTCGCAAGAATCTTATATCAATTGTCAAATTGCAATCAAATCGATAACGTCATCACATATGTGCAACAGTGCCAGCACAAATAAAATTTGATTGTTCACTTATTCGATCTATCACGAATTCACGATGCATGTCTTTTTTTTTTTTTAAGAACCATCACGAATTCACGATGGATGTTAAATCAAAGAATACAAGACGACGTGCTTAAGTACATTTTTAAAGATGGGTTCCTTGCTCATATGATGATCGATATCTCAAAGCACTAAAATGATACTGTAGTAGAATGCATGCATGCATATTTGCCGTGAAAATTAATTTCGTTTTTTTCTTACTTCCGTGCTTTTTGGAACAGCATTTTCAAGTAGACTTGACGTACGAATTCTGTGATCAACAACTGCCGTTGGATTATGTGGTCAGCCGCCAGCCAGCTTCAACAGCATTTAAACGCACGTGTCAGTCATGCGATGGTTCTATTTCTGATTTCTTTGGTGTACGAGTATCATTTACTCCACTCTCTCACCATATAGCATCCGTTTGAAAATCTTTACAAGTTGTGTGGTTATTCTTCGGGTTGCTTTCTCATGCGATTGGAGAACAAAGCGGTGTATAACGTATGATGGATCATAATACCATATTTGAATCGCGCAGATTATCATACCACGTCATTGCGTGGTGGCCATTTACGTGGCCCCGTTAGTGTGATACCCAAGAGAATTTCTGATATTTTCTAGCTTAGTGTACCCGTCAATGTCTTGTCACAGATGCTTGTTTGTGGATGAAATTAGAAAGCCTTCTATTTCAAATGTATTTGAAATGAAATGGTAAAAAACACACTGATTATAATAAAGAAAGTCAGCTCCACACCTTATAAGACCGTACCCCAAGTCCCCAAGGAGTACTCCCTCTTAAAAAAAAAAATTGTGTTAACACGTTTCTTCTATTAAACTACGTGATAGGGTTTATTATTACGTAGTCAATGATTCATTATTATGTAGGCGATAAGTCATTACTACCTAGTCTCATGTATAAAACGGGTTCACATAATTTTTTGTGCTCCCTTTTATATTCATTTTCCTATTTGTAATGGACAGAAGCTTAACAAAATTACTTGTAGCTAGGTAAATGTCATTTGTACCCATACGAATTATTAAGGCCTTATTTGGGTAATCAGCTATCAACAGAAACAGGTAAAATATTGGTATGAGAGAGAAAATGACAAAATTAGTAAAGAGCAAATTAAATAGCATATTGATATATATATATATAATAAGAGAAGATTATAGTTTTTCCAAACAAAGCCTAAATACATGATATGTGATGGTGAGTGGATAAAGTTGGTGTACTAAAAATTTACATAAATGAATGTGAGGATGAGTGGTGGGATTGATTGTAATGAAGGGTCTGCTCTTTATAACGTAACTTAAAGTTCAGTTTAGTTTAATTTTATTCAATGTTAGTTTAATTTTTCACAATTTAGCTCGTAATAAGTTGCAAATTTAACAAGTTTTGATCCCGATATTCATTAGCTCGTAACAAAACCCTAAAAAAAAAATATTACTTTCATATCAAATTCTGCGCGGTTATCTACTAATTTTCATATTTCAAAGAGGGTTTGAGTGAATTTGCTACTAGTAGGTGGGATTGTTTTATTAGTTGGTGGGAGAGATATACATAAGATAGTAATGTTTTTTTAGCTAAAATTATTGTGAATAATCCCTACTTTGGTCAATTATCTTAAAATAAGCCTAATTTCAAAAATTATTGGGAATAATCCGTACTTCAACCCTTCTAACCTGTAACGATCCAATAATATTACAAAACATGTGAAAATGTAAAATTAAAACTTTGGCAATGCATATATCTGTTAGATTTGATGTATTTCATAGTCAAAATAATAATTGGTGCCTTAACACAATGTTTAATTTTCTTTTTAAACTCGTTATAATCCTTAACTAGATCATTTTGGGCTTTAAAGGTCCAAGTATGGATTATTCGCAACAAAATTCTACCCTTTTTACCCGTTAGGGATGTATTTTAAATTGTTTGCCGGTAAATTCTTAAATTGAAAACAACTAACTGAAATGAAAAAACTCTGAAGGTAATTAAAATATCTAACTAAAACTGAAGTGAAAAACATTGAACTGAATTTAAATAACTAAGCTGTAACATTATACGAGTATATGAACAATTAACAAATTGCCTAAGTTACCTTGGTATTGTTAAGTACGTAGTTCATGGACCACGAACCCAAAATCTATCTTTTATACACAAAGGTCCTAATTTTTGTACTCTTATTGTTATCCATCCATAAATTAAATTTTTATCCAAACTCTCAAGGCTTTTTCCAAATTTTATAGTGTTAGCCAATACATTGCTGAGCTCAGAATCTTTACTCACTAGTCACTACCGTATGTGAGTGCTTTTTTGTACATAGGATCAAGAAAACTTTCGTTCGAACTTCGAAGTACAGTAGTAAACTTAGCTGCATTAAACTAATTCGGCTAAACAATATAGACAAAAAATCATAGTATATTAATTAATCTATCACTCAATTGAGTTAAACTGAAATTTAATTACGAAATATACAGAAGTTTTGAATCTTAAACAAATGAGAAAGATTGTCAAATTATTGACGTCACAATCCGGAAAAAGTATAGGGTAGTCTGGTAGATAGTGGGGCAAATCAAAATTTATACCCGCAGATATTATTTTCTGCAATATAATTGTTTTGTGTTGGGAAAATATGACGCGTCTAACACCAAAAATAAAAATATCGATGATGTAGTCACATATTGCCACGTTGTATTATGTTCTTGATGAAATAGTCCTCAAGATTGTTTTAACCACAAATTTTACACGGCTAAACACTCCTAGTTGAAATAAGAATATCTTCGTCATCTGTGGGACGCATCATACATGCTTCCTGAATTTTGTCCAAAGGCTTCTCAGATATTTTCGACGGCATACTTTTGGCTATGTCAATCCACCCATTTTTCTTCAACGTGTATTATTCAAAGGACCCTTGCAGAAACAAGCTCAAGTGCTCTATTCTCCACAAATTTGCTTCACACTAGTTCAACCCAAAGTATCTTTAAAACGAGTTTTTGTTTGCGCTGACTATTTGAAGTCTTCAGGAACCACACTATCTTTTGTATACTTTCTTCAAAAAAAAATTGAGAAAAGTATACTTTCTTCATTTGAAAATTTAAATTTAAAATAAAAAATAACGTTTACAACATAGTTAATTTATATGAGAATTCTATTATGTTGGAAAACAATTCATTTACTTGTGAATTTTTTTAGGATATTGATATGTGTTATACTTTTGTTTGCTTTTATTCAAACAAGTATAAATTGAATAAGTCGATCTTTTTAGTCAAGCTCAGCTTTGTCTCACTCAATATTAAAATGTGAATAAGTCCTTTTTTTTTTTAGATTAAGTCTTTTTTTATTGTTACAGTATAAATTTGTGATCCATTCTTGTTCACTTATCGATTGTACTTGCTTTATTAGCATAGCACAATGCTTAGCGCTTGTTATTTAGAGTTGAATTGAACTGAATTGAAAGTAATTAAACTAAGCTAAACTGAATTTTTTATTTTTTAAATTGTCTTGACACTCAATCAATTTAAAAAAATCTAACAACATTGTATGTTTACAAAAGTACATGGTAAGACTTTGAAATAATATAATAATAAATACGAATAGAAGTCAAGATCAAAACTTCTAACATTCATAAGTTACAACATGAACTTCGAAACTAAACTAACCTTAAGTTTAAGAAAGGTGTCCAAACTAAATTTAAGTTGGAAAGAACATCATATAAGTTTGGCAAAACAAACAGTTTCATCACTTCCACATAACAATTTAAATTTCTGGCCACACTTCTCTGTGGTGGACCGTGGCTAATGCTGTAGACCTTTAGCATGAAACACTTCTTTCACCTTCTCCACCAAAAAATATTTTACTCGCGTAAACAGTGAGAAATTAAAAGAAAGATTTGAAATTCCAACCTACAGGCTACAACCACAGAAAACTTATTAAAAGAATAAAAAACAACAATAAATGGTCGTCCTTAACCAGGTAAAAAGAAAGTTTAAAATTGTGGCAAATAGAGTAGCAAGACTTTCGTCCATGATATGCTCCATCATTAAAAAAACTAATTAAAAAAACAAAACAGGAATCAACCATCCACAGTTCGTACTCGTACGTTCTAATATGTGTGGGGTTAAATTAAGTTGAGTGTTTCGAGAGAAACGAGGTTTTTGTGGACAACAAATGCAAAGCCTTTGGTAACCACAAAACAAAAATGTTCAAGTTCAACCACCAGAAAACAAAGCGTATATGTATATAATATCAACCTCCCTTGTTTCCTTTCCTTTCATCATGATCATTTGTATCCACGTACTAGTATTATAAACTCTCGTTATTCTCTCTTGTCTTTGGAAAATTCAACCATTCATTCGTTTCTCTTTCGTTTTGTTTTCCTCTTCCTTTCTTTCCTCTACCTTTGCCTAGCTAGCTACCTCCACTCCATTCTCTCTCCTTCCTTCCTTCTAGTTCATTTCTTCTCCGCGTTTCTCTCATTCCCTTAAGATTCCCGTATCATATACTCGCACCACATATTTCCTCTCCCCTTGTTTTTCTACCCCTTTTATATACAACTATTTCACCTTGTTGCACCTTACTTGGTGCCCTGGTGTTTCGTCGTTCTCGAGTTGTAAGAGAGTTTTACCAATATTATATTAAGCGGGTCATACCAATTATCGCTTACGTAGAAACCTACATGGCGGAAGCAAGGAGGAAATGCGAGCTTTGCGAAGCCGAGGCGACGTCGTATTGCCCGTCGGACTCGGCCTTCTTGTGCCGGAGCTGCGACGCCAAAGTGCACAACGCGAACTTCCTCGTCGCCCGGCACGTGAGAATTTCGATTTGCCCACGTTGTCAAAGTCTCGCCGGAGATAGGTTTTCCGGCGTCGGAGTACGGCCGGTGGTCGGGTGGTGCCGGAGTTGCGTGTCGGAGAAGTTCGCCGGCGCCGGTGGTGAGGTGGTTCCGGCGGAGGAGGGAATGGTGGGTGTCGAGGAGGAGTGTTTGTCGGCTTCGTCTTCTTGTGTGTCGAGCACCACGGATGAGCCAGGGGAGGAAGCCGTGTCGTCAAGGCAGGGGAGGCCGGTGTCAAACGGGAGAAAGGCGGTAACGGTGGACGGGAAGGTAGAGGGTATTTTGGTATATTGGTGTAGGAGGATGGGGATGGATGCGAGGACGGCAAGGCGGGTAGTCGCCATGGCGGTGGATTTGTTGACCTCGGGTTCGGATGCTGGGAGACTGAGTGTTTTGCCGTTTAGAGTGTGCTTGACGACGTCGTTTTGGGTGGCGGTGAGGGTGTGTTGTGGTGGGAGTGCCACGTGTCAGAATCTGAAGAAGGTCGAGCAGATCTCGGGAGTGCCAGCTAAGCTAATATTGGCCACGGAAGCAAGGCTCGCGCGTGTGCTCAAGCGTAGACAGTCACGTGATGATCACGAGGAGGGCTGGGCTGAATGTTAGCTATAGCTTCTATCCGTCACCAAAAGAAAGAAGTTTGATTAGGATATTTTTCTTTTTGTTTTTATTTAATTTGGGGGTTTGATTTCATCGAATTAAGACAATGTTGAAGGTTAGGTAGAAGGTTTTCTAATGTTGCTTTCGGGTATGTATCTGATTTGGATGTTAAATGGGCAATTAGAAAGTCTTCAAAGGTGAATGATCATAGTGATTTTGCTACTATTATTGACAATTTCTTGAAACATGAGAACTACTTTAGGCTTAAACGCATGAAACAATATCAATTTGTTAGTTTGTCCTCGATCACTTTGTGATTATGACAACTTTGTCTTATGAAAGGCATGTATTTTGTAGTTATTGTAGTATTGTACAATTGTCGTGCAGTAGATTGGTTAATGGTTGACACATGTTGTACTTATTGCATTTTTATGAGCATATTGGGGAGGGAAATCGGAATTTCTAACTGATGCATCAACCATAATTTTCTAATGCGAGCTCATGCTAGTGTTATAAGATTCATAAAGAAATTCATTTCACGTAATTAAAGTACAGTAACAGTACTGTAGCAGTGGGATATAATTGAGTCATATAGCAATTGGCAAAGATGCTGGTAACTCTCTCAAAACGCAGGTACATTTGATGATAGATAAAGAAAGGAGAAAATATGAACGAGCAACAAATCAGACGTAATGATCACTCAAAGGGTTCTGTTCTTGCGCATGCTCGCATTCTCGCAAATTGCGAGTTGGTTGAGAACTTGCTATACTTTCGTAATCTTCGTTCGAGATACCAACTCGTCACTGTACTGATCATACTGTACTTGGGAGTTGAAAAATAACTGAAAGTGCCGATCGAACTAGTATGACGAAGTTCGTAGGACTATCTTTATTTGTTTCACGGGTTTTCATCACTCTGGGATTCGAATAGACAATGGAGGTGGGTAGGTATGTACTATGATATCTTCGAAAAGGAATCTTAACTGACTGCAGTCTGCCTGGTGTTTGTAGAGATGGTAATTATTAAAAGCTTTCTATCATTTTTTCCTTCATATGTTTGTAAATTCCGTTCTGTAATAAGTGATTTACTGTACGTACTATGATTCCAAACTTATTAAGGTCATTGACAACCTTATACGGTCTATTTTTGGTTTAAATAAATGGAGGCGCACAAGGCCGGTGAGAATCGAGCCCCCTACTTTAAGTTGAAGGTTTTCTCTCTAGCATTTGAACAACCTTTTCTTCTCAATTTTTAAAGGTCTATAATTTGACAATTAGTGGTGGATCGGGTGAAGGGGAGCGACGAACCATACGATTCATCGAGTTAAATACTTAAATAGTATGTACCATATATGTGTGGACGTTATTTTGGAGATTAGGGAGATGGTTGGAGGAGGACCAAATGTAGCTAATAGTCATCTATAAAAGCAATGATGTGGCTAATGGGCGCAAAGGAATGGATATGATTGTTTTTGATTATATGTGACATGATTAATGTAGGTTTGGCGAACAAACCCTTACTCTTATTAGTGTAATGGATCAAATGTCTGCCATAGGCATATAAATAAATGGCTCATATATATCCCATAGCCAATGAAGCATAAACTTTAACCGAGTGTTTGTATAGGAGGATGGGGATGGATGAGAGGGTGGCAAGCCGGGTTGTTGCCATGAGAATAGATTTATTGATGTCGGGTTCGGATGTAGGAAGAATGACGGGTTTTCCCTTTAGACCGTTCTTGACGACGACGTTTTGGTGGGAGTACCACGTGTCATAATCTTATATGGTCGAGCAGAACTTGGGAGTGCCACCTAAGCTAATATTGGCCACATAGGCAAGGCTCGCGCGTGTTCTCAAGCGTAGCGTGATAGGTCTCACTATTTAGTTTCGTAAAAATTCAGATTAAAATGTTTTAATAAGTAATTGTGCATCAAAATAATTAAACAGAAAGTTAAGTTTAGTTATTAGAAGTTAAATTCACTTCACTTCAGTTAGTTCGGCATTTAGAAGGTGAAAGAACACGCCGTAGAAACATACGATTGGGGGTTAAGGAAGGAATTTTGAGAGGGAAGTTTTAGAGTTTTGCGTAATAGAGATTTTGAAAAATAAGTTAATTAGTGATATGACGATGGTGAATTGGTGATGGAGATGTGTTACAGAGTAACAGAAAAGAAATGAGTGGATTTTTGGTTTTAAGTTTAATATATAATGTTTCATTTTTTTGAGTATATAATATACTGTGTATTATACTATCGTGATATTTTTTTTCCAACATATCTTCATAGCGGAAGAAAGGTACTCGTAACTTCTTTTTTTCTCAATAATAATGCATTATAAATTTATAATGACTAGCCGTAAAGAATAAACTTCGGAGTACAACAAACCGACAAAGATGAGAAAGATAAATCACATGATATCGATGATAGTCCTAGGTATACCATGCATAAACGGTGGGACAGTTAAACAAATCTTTAACTCATTCTAGCGTGGAACTCAAGAAAGTCGTACACTTAGGGAACAATTAAGCAATTAATTATTACTTTATTGGTATGATATGCTTAATTTAATCACCACCACATGTTCTTTGCTAAGGAACAACCGAACAATATTTAAGGGTGAAGATTTTGAGGGACTAATCCGCGATTAGAGAATAATTTAGGATTCTTTATAAATCAAATGCATGGTGAAGAATGGTTCGTACACTCGAAAACTGTTAATAACCTTTCGGAACACCACCAACACAATAGAAATACAGCAAGCTGGCGTTGTTTGTTCCAATCCACATGTTTGATAGATGGAGAATCTTGACAATTCATCAATTTCAGATGCTCCTTATATTATGAACTTCTCAAGTGATCATGATCTAAACAGATTTGAGGAATTGGGCTGGAGAATATAATCTAATTACATATAGTACTAAATCAACAACAACAACCTTACCCCTGTTTAAGAAAATAGAGAGGTTATTTCCGAGATTGATCCATGCGTTGCTGCATTGAAGTATTGCCTTCCTTCCAATAATTTCACTAAAAATAAGTACTCGAAGGTTATGTCGCCATTTTGGTATAGTCCATAATCACATAAAGATGAAAGATGGAGATAATGTTTTCAATTTCATAGACACTGGACCCGATATATAGTACTAAATGAGAGAGCTAAACTCGGGTTGAAGAACCATTTGAATTCTCTTTGATTAAGTCATTATTTTATTAGAATTTTTTGGGAAAGTCTTATTTTCCTGATGTTTGAGGAATATAGAGAAAAGAAAAAAACAATTTTAAAAAATAAAAAATAATAAAGTAATTGGGACTGTAGAAGAAATCAAATTAAAATAAATAAAAAAGAGTATTTTATTTAAAAAATCAAAGCTCCGACATGAAAAACAGTTAAAGAGTCTTTATATGGAATTGAAATATAGTTAATATACCAATTTGGTAGCGGCGGCACTTAATATACCAATTTGCCAAAATGGTGTCACTTAATGAGTTTAACCTTTTCACATTATAAATCGGTCATATCTTCACATTCTTTGTTTGTTCACTAGATCTTTTTTAAAACTTATCATTTTTTTAAAAATTTAGAACCTTACTTTTTGTAGGAATTTAGATACTCTAAAGTACGCAAACCATGATACATGTGATTATGTGAATATGAAAAGAGTAAAGTAAAATATGAGTTACCTCGTTGCAGACTAGTATGATCAAAGAGTGGTTATGTGTTATGAAGTACGTCACGTGCCGCACCTCTACTGGTACCCACACAACAGCCTTGATTCGTGCTTCATCTAGCTTTTAACCCATAAAATTTTTAATCCTTTCTCTCCATGTCTCACGATTTGTATGTGACACCTACGGCTTATGTTTTCCCTGAACATGATTACCAATGCGTGCCCTTCTAGTTAACCCCATCTATACACATATATGCGGCTAGATTAGAGACTCGTGGGATTGACCTGGTTTAAGCACTAATACGGGCCTTAATCAGTTAATCTTACTAGGCCGTATTGATTATGAAGGCTTCTTTGTGTGTGACCCTGCAGGCTTATCATACATTAGTTAGGCCTAAACGTCTTTTGGGCCTTTAGTTGTAACCGATTTCTAGCAAGACTTTACAACCAATCCATATATAATAATTAGGATTGACATAACCGTATGCACAATTAACTAATACGGTAATAATATATATGATTGGTCACGAGGCATAGCTTACATAGTTGTATCAATAATATTAGTAAAACTTTAGTTTAGTTGTAAGTAGAAGTATTTATATCATTACAACTTTGATATTAATGCATGTAGTTTTGATTTATTCATGTTACATTTATTTTCTCTAATCTTTTTCTAAATTAAACAAGACTAAATTAATTTCTTTTAAAGGTGTACTGAGTTGTAAAGGAGCTTAACAATAATCACGAAGTTGAGCAAAATGAGTAAATTAATGTGACAAACATAGGGTAGGTTTGGGGTTAAACTGAAATTACTTTTAAAGTGCTTTTGAAAGCATTTTGGAAATTTAGGGTGTTTGACAAATTTTCGAAAGTGCTGTAAATTGAAAGTGTTGTCAAAAAGTATTAGCAAAAGTGCTTTTAGACAAAGCACTTGGAGAGCAGCTGTAGCCTGTAGAGTTCACAATACCTCACTTTTCAAAGAAAAAAACACTTACATCTGTTAAACTTTAGCCTAACACTCAATCTTTTATTTGACAGATACAGTATTCCCATAGCACCGCACAACCACAGTACTTGTACAACACTGCTACAACTACATCATTTCACATCGACCCCAAACTAAGCCATAAAGACCTGTAAATCTGTATTGACTAATAAGTTGTGAAGAGGTGTGCGGTGTGCCAGTAAGGGGGTCCAATTACAATTTACACGTTGGAATACAAAGAAATAATATGGGGGTTTTGGTAAATTAAAAGAAAAAAAGAAAACAAAATAATATGTGTGTTCAAAAATGGACCTCTCCAATTTCTCGAGAGGATCCCAGCGCTCTAATAAGGTTAGGTTGCCCTCAGTGCTGCGAGCATACAAACAAATGGCTCATATATCCCATAGCCCATGAAACATTAACCTTAACCGAGTTCTGGGCCCAGTATTTGTTGGGCTTATATCATGCTATCAGCCCTTCACTTCATTAAGCCTATATAGTATATACCACCATATCATATGGGTTTGGGAATTTTCTCATCCCTAGTCATTCTCTCACCACAAGCAATAAAAACAAAAAAGAAAAAGGAAAAACAAAACCCTTTTTCCACCAACTTTTTTGAATCATCAAACCCAAATGAACAAAACAATAACAATGCCTTTATTTTGTTCTTCAAAAAATACCACTCACTTTTTGTAAAAGAAAAAAAATACCATCTTTTTTATCTCCAAAAACTTTATAATATACACAAACTTTTTATTTCATTTCTATTTTGTTATTTTATTGTACAAGTTAGCAATGGAAGCCCTATCAAGCTTAGTCCCACATAAATTTGCTGACAACCCAGTTAGAGATTCACCTTTAATTTCCATCAAAGCTAAGAATAAAAGTATTGGGTGTTTGAAATTTAAAGAAAGTTTCAATCTTTCTGTCTTAAGTTTGGTTAGCCTTTCTGGGTCTTCCAGGGTTTCTGCTGTTTCTAAGGATGTTTCTGGTGGTGGTGACAATGACAATGGCAATGATGAGAATAAGTTTGATAGTAAACTTATTAATGGTAGCTTGTTCTCTGATGATATTCTCCCCTTTGTTGAGGTAAAGGTTAAAAAAGATTCTATCTTTTTGTTTTCAATGTTGTCAGTTTGTTTAATTTTATTACTATTGTTATTTTAGTGTTTTTTTTGTTTTGTTTTGATGTGGTAGTGTCTTTGTTTTTAAGTTGTCTACATGGGTGTTCTGTTATATGTTTGATATCATTGATGCCCTTTTGCTTTATGTGTGACTATGTAAGGTTTAGAGAACTTTTGGCAGGGTTTTAGTTTAGCAAGGTGTTAGTGGAAATGGTGTATCATAAGGATAAATTAGCTCTAATTCGGCTGCGGCGAAGAACTTTAGATAGGGTTTTAGTTTAGCAAGGTGTTAGTGGAAATGGTGAATCATAAGGAGAAATTAGCTCTAACTCGGCTGCGGGGAAGTACTGTGGTATTGCAGAAGTAGAAGTAGGGTGAATTTATGTTGTGGATTTTTTAGGAAATGGGGTGCAATTTGATCAATTAGTGATTGAGTTTTGGGCTTTGTGAATAGAAGTTTTTGGTGAAGGTAATAGTGAGACTCTAGAGGATGTTTGGTTTAGGTCATTGACTCATTGTTGTGTAATGGTTGAAAGGTTGTTTGGCAAGAGTAACCGAGAGACTCAAAGTAGGAAATGGCAGGGAATAGGAGTCAGTGATTGAAATGTAGTGGTGGACGGTGGTGAAATGGTCGTCACTAAGTAAAGGGAATTTGTCTTGGTAAGGATATTTGTTTACCCTTAGGCCTTGCCTGTATTGGTAGTAATAAGGCAGTAATGATTACTCCCTTAACTATTACCTGAGCTTTCAATAGTTTGGTAGAGTAGTAATGACCTTCCCTGAAATATTTCACCCCAAAAAGACAGTAACCATTACCCCCTCATTTTCAATCAGAATAGTTCCCCCCACCTACCCAGTTCACGTTCTCTCTCCTCTAGACCCAGACTCACCCCCTCATCACTGCCTCCTCCCATCTTCTCTGTTCTCTTTTCATGGCCAACCAAACCAATTGAAAAATCTCCTCCAGCAATTTATTCTCCCTGAAAATCTCCCCAGTTAATCTCTCCCCCCAATTCTTTCCCCCCTGATTCACTTGACTCGATCCAGGCGAGGCCTTAGAGGTAACTGTTACCTCAAATGGTGAAAGAAGATACCAGTAATTGAGTGAAGCAAATGTAAACTCTGTTACATAGCTAGTTCTTGTACAATCCAAATGGCCCCGAAGTTGTGATGTCTTTGGTCAAATGTGACTACACTGACCAGTTTGAAACTCAAAAGTTTCACTTGTTTCTAAATGCTTACTATTATGAGTTGCTGCAAGTTGGGGAAGTTTTGGACTCCGGCATGCCAGCAGCTGAAAATGATGCATTTTTTATGACATTGTTACCGGTGTTGACATGAGATTACCTTGGTAGTGCTTCTGTCTCATGTTGTCTGGCTTGATTTTTATGGCCTTATGTTGCGGTACCAGGAAGGTGATGTCATTCAACTAATTTTTGTGTTGATGGATTTCAGTCCTTTTTTACGCATTGTAATATTGTGCCAAACATAAGTTTGTAGATAATGTGAAAAATAATAGCTTTGTTTGATAAACACCCAGGTTTTGGAATCCACAAATGTTTATTTTCTTCATTTAATTCTCGAATGCCACAAGGATATTTGATGTTTGGTTGGATGAGGGGAGAGTCCGAGAACTGATGGCACAAGAGTGGAGTTTTATTGAAATAGCAATTACTTTTTTCTACGTTCGTATTTTTTATTGGTTGTTGTTGTTGAAGGGGGATGGGGTTAGAGTGAGACTAGTTAGGACGATCTGGTGGTGTTACCCTCCCTGTAGGACCCGTTCATAAGCAAAGCATTTTAAGGCTATGTTGTTGTTGTTGTTGAATTTTTTCATGCTCTACTGTTGTAACTTGTAAACTTTGTGTTTAGTCACTCTTCACGTTCAACAGATGGCGAATCTTATATTACTAAAAAATCTGCTCTGTTTAACGTTTACCTGATGAAACCTAGAACATCTGCAAATGTTATTTAGAGTGGGATACGATATTTCAAATCGCTGCTTCATCTATGTTGTGATGGCTTCTTTGACATTCTAAAGGCTAATGCAAATTCAAATCAAAGCCACTTGAAGAGCTTGGATGAATTTTCGAAGATATCAACACCTCTAACCTCTGGATCAGCCAGCGGAACTGGAGGAGGAAGAGCTGGTTTATTTAGAACACCTATCTCTGGAGGAGTTCAGAGTGCTACTTCTGCTCATGGTTTACCCAGACCAGCTTTGGCAGTTCGTAACCTGATGGAACAGGTGTGTATTTCTTCTTGTCTCTTGAAGTATAAGAAAGAACTCCACATACTAATGACGAGTGCTACTTTTTTTTTTATTACTATGTAGTCCAGGTTTGCTCATTTGTGTAGCGTGATGTCCCGTATGCACCATAGGAGGCAAGGGTATCCATTTGGTTCGCTGGTGGATTTCGCCCCTGATTCCATGGGACGTAAGTTACTAAAAAAGTAATATTTTGTTAATTTGGTAATTTTACACGTGCTGGTGTTTTAATGATGTGGAGCTTGGCATATCATCCTGTAATAGTTGGGAAGTTAGTAACTGTGAGTCATATGCCTTGCTGTGATAAGAATGCTTTTTCGATTTCAAGAAAAAAAAAGATTACCTTTTTAACAGGATTGACTATTGTGACTGCTGGAATTTGACGGTAGATAACCTTGGTTCATATCATCATATATTTGCTTACTCGAATGTGTGAAGTATGTTATTCTCACATCGAAGAGGAGGAGAGAGTTTATCAATATATCAGCTTAGAGAGCTACTCCCTATAGCCAATTGGTTTTAGGATGGAACCTCTCTAAGCTCAGTATGTGGTCTAACTCTTCTCTCCATATGTTGTTGTTAGGCCAAAGTGGGCGGCGCAAACTTAATTGAACCTGACACTTTAATCTTTGCTCGATGTATCTTATTCCTCTTCCTTTCTTTTTAGATCCAATATTTTCTTTTTCGCCATTGGCTATCCACACAAGAAACTTGTTAGCAGATCCACGGTGCACACTTGTCGTTCAGGTTTCTTTTTCCCTTATGTATTACTCTATTTCATTGTACTGCTCAAGTTTTTCCATTTATGCGTTTAATTGACTGTTATGATAATAGATACCAGGATGGAGTAGCTTATCAAATGCTAGAGTGACAATTTTTGGCGATGTTTATCCTCTTCCAGAAGATCAACAGGTAATTGGTAGTTGCTGCAAACTGTTGTCATGGATGTAATTTGTGATAGGATCACATTATCTAGCAGTGGTCTGTAATACTTTATCTTGGCTGTTCACATGTAAGCTACTGCTATATCTTGGAATTGAATGATTTCGATGTTCCCTTCTCTTTGATATGAGTATTTCCTTTGCCCGATCTTCAAGATATGCTGAATTGTTTGGATGGAGATAAATTGATATGTCTCTGGTTTTGACTGGATGATACCTCTGTGTTATCTTGAATTCACAGGAGTGGGCTCACAAGCAGTATATAAGAAAGCATCAGCAAGGGCCTTCTCAACAATGGGGAAACTTTTACTATTTCAGAATGCAGAACATAAGGTAATCTCTTCAGTCTGATACTTCAACTGATTTCCTTTCCATTCTCCCGTAAGTGACTTTTAGTTGCTTAATATATGTAGGCTGTAGCTCTGATTGTGATGTGTAACCTCTCTTGGCCTATAGTGGAGGTGGCTTACCTTTTCTGAAATGAATTAGCAGATAACCAATTTATGGATTTTGGGTTAAAATAAGACTTTTTTTCTTTTTTTTTAAAAATGAGCAAACAATAGCCATCAAGAAGACCTGTACTTCTTACGACCTTTGTAGCTGATTTTGTTGTATTTGGGTATTGAAACAGTGATATCTATTTCATTGGTGGCTTTGGCACGGTTGCTTGGGTTGACGTCAAGGAATACCAAGAACTGAAACCTGACAAAATCGCTCTTGAAGGAGGGGAGCAGTATCTGAAGGTGTGTTGCTCAGTTTCTCATGCATCATTTTAGTACTGGATTCTGACCGTATGTTAGCCTTGCATTGTGTCTGACAACTGAATTCTGAAAGTGACTGTCAAAAAGGGGGAGAGAGGAAAAAAAGGAAAATACTAGGGAGTAGGGACTCCTGAAACTATTTTTTTTTGATAAAAAGCTATTTTGCTGATGTTTGTTTAGATCTTCTATCTATGTTGAAGTTAATTTTGCTTTTGCAGTTTTTTCCTTCTCGAGTTTCATGTTCTGTGGAAATGTTGCATTTGTCAACTTATGTTGTTTTAATAAAAATGCATCAAATGAGGTTGAGAAAAATCATATGAACTGAACAAGTGACTTGTACCCCAAAATCTGCCTGACTGACATGCTTCCTTTATAGGAGCTCAATGCTATCTTCTCAAAGCCCTTGAAGGACCTCTTGTCCGCTGAGATGGAGGTAGATGATGCTGCACTCATTTCGATAGACGGTAAAGGAACTGATGTCCGGGTCCGTCAGGGTGCACAGGTGTGTCTTCGAACTTCTGATGTCACTGACTAACGCAGCATTCAGTCATTCATAGACCATTTTTTTTTTGTAGGAGAGCATGACCAGTGTCCTTTTTATTTCCTATCCTTCAAAATGATCATGTACATGTTGTTTAAAGCTTTTCTTTATCTTTCTTGCAGTTCAATATACAGAGGATTATGTTTGAAGAAGGTCACACCGTTGAGACTCTTGAGGAAGCCAAGGCTGCTCTCCAGAAACTCATAAGCAAAGGGCGGGTCCATAATTTGCCGAAATAAAACGCTGCAGGACCAAAATGATCTCATTGCATCTACGTATTTGGTTGCCTGGCCTTGCATGTACCTTATGGTAAGATTTTAGGATTGTCCCTAGACATGTTTTCTGTAACTTAGTGTATACAAATGTGCGGTAGATATTAACAAAAAATAAGTTAGGTTATGGTAACAAAGGCGAGTTCTAGAAGTCTGATAAATCTGCATTTGTATGATCCAACTTCAATAACTGTCGTAGAGTTGGTCGGCTTGTATCAAAATTTTGCGAGGGGAAATAACCTCTTCTGAACAATGACACATTGTCTGTTCCCTAAATTGTTCGTGTGTGCGCGTCTCTATAGGGACTAAGAATATGTAGTTCGTTGCAAAAAAGTTGGCCTGAGTTCTTTTCAACATCTGAAACTATCGGTAATGACAGACAAGGTGTTGGCTTTGGAAGTGTAGGAGGTAGTGTTTGTAACACCAAAGACGAGTGGCCGAGAGTGCTATATTATTGCGAATATTATGGGCACAAATAAGAACAAGGCAATAAGCATATAATATGTGAAATATGAACGCTCATAATGTACGATTGTTGTTTCAAAGAACTGAAGTTTGAAGTGACACTAATTTGGAGCTACTAGTCTCTAGTGTTGATTTGGATAAGCATACAGTCACTAAGTTTGGCATATGGGTTGATCATTGATGGGTGTACAACTTGGAATGACTAGGCGCGGTTAGTCAAAAATACATGTCATTTGAGACTTCTTCCTCATAGAAGTCTTGAAATTGACTACTGTATTGGTTACTGCTTGGCATAAGCACACAAAGATTGAA
This sequence comes from Pharnaceum exiguum, assembly GCA_900322385.1. Classification (NCBI taxonomy): domain Eukaryota; kingdom Viridiplantae; phylum Streptophyta; class Magnoliopsida; order Caryophyllales; family Molluginaceae; genus Pharnaceum; species Pharnaceum exiguum. Next base: position 100,879 of record ONZK01002800.1, on the reverse strand, counting down.
TCACTTGACTCATTAACTTTTAGCACTTATCCTTGTGAAAGCTTAATCGAAGAGATGCACCAATCACCATCAAAGTAAGCCGCTAGTGTTGGAGAAGTTAAAAATAGGTTAAAACACTTGTTAAAACTTCAAAAGTATGAATCAATTTGATGCATTTTATAGCTTCTTTTACTTTGATGGCGATGAATCAGTTAATACTTTTAAGTGTTTGATTTTGGTACATTGTCTCGTCCTGCAAATCCAATGCGTCAATATTGTGTCCAGTGACAATTATTGTTTAATTTAGTTTATCATCTAATTAAATTATGAATTCAGAATTCCTTTTGTCTAATAATCAGGGTTTGTCAAAAAATAAAAGCTGAAAATGAGGTCATCGTATACATTTGGTCGATATATATATCATATGTGGTAGGATTATGTAACAGTCAGCATTAAAAGGAAAAATAAGTAGGGACAAAGAGTGAGATATTTCATGCAATCCTATCAAAATTCATAATTCATATGAGGATAACATACATAAAAGCACTAGCAAACTAATATGCTATTAGTACTGTTCACTCCAGTATGCTCACATGGTTTGTAACCAAGTGGGCTATAGTGTCACTATAACCCAAACGCAGTTCAACTGAATGCATTATGTGAGTAAATGACTGAATAGTGAGTACACAACCAAGAGCATTATACCAAGGGGGTTGGTGTAAGTTTAAAGGAGAGGTAGCTATCACTGTGCATTGATGCATATTTGTCTGGAAGTATCATTATTCACTATGACATGCTTTTGCGTTGTACTGTATGGACAATGCAACAATCAAACAAAGGCGCAAAAGGGACGGCGAGATAGAGAAATCTGCTAGCAATTGCAGAGAGTCAGGGACATTGGGACAATATGCTCAGAGATGAGCATTCTTTAGCATCTGTTTCACTATCACTGACGGTCCCAATATGTGTGGGCGATTTGCTAAAAATTGACTTGTTGGGGTTGAATAATAATAATAGATGTCCTCGTCTAGACTAGTACTGCGTATTTGTTACTAGAACAACACTCATGTGAAGGAACTCAAGGAAGCATAAATTTAAGGGGTGAAAAGAAGACACTGCAACAACAACAATTGGGTGTAAATCCCTCGGGGGTCAAGATGTTAGGTCAAAAGAAGACGTACACTCTGCATACCAAAAACCTTACTGCTTTTCTTGGTTTCGATAGGAAATTATTCTGACCTTCATAGAATTCTGATCATGAGGCTACATCACTGTTAGATGTTGTTCATGTTAGCCTTTATACAATGTACTAGCAGTTGAACTAAATCCTTCTAAGATGCTTTAGGATTCTTCCCTAAAAATCATAATTCGAGGCCAATTTCTGACTAGGAAATAAAAGGGGTCTGGTCATTTGATTGGAAGCTATCAAACAATGTGCCATGTTGTTCCAGCAGCCCTTCTGAATCATATTGCTGAGAAGCATCAAAGTGCATATATTCTTGCAGAAGCTGAGGAGTTGAGCTTAAAATCCTTTCTGCCAACTTGTTTTCTTGATCTAACTGAGCACTGCACAAGGCAATTAGACCATGTGTTTTGGCCAACTCGTATTCAGCTTCCATAATTTGTTGCCTTAGTTGAGTAATCATGCCTACACATCCATGCACCGGGTCTCGAACCCTCGATGCCGCTTCCAACACCATGCACTCTGCTGCATCTCGCCTTCTGTCCACCGGAACTTCCTGCACCAAAACAACAGACACGAAATTAGAAACATGTAACATTGTTTATATATATTAATCGTATTGGTCAAGCAGGCCTTCATTTTCTACATTTCTCAGTCTCACAACATGACACCAGCAAATAAATTCACGAATAAGCCTGCAATTATATTCAAGTTTATTAATTTCTACAAGTTTAAACTCTTGTGAAGAGCAGAAGAGCAAACAGTGGAGTATTAATTTAGCTTCAGTTAACTTTTGCATATCTTGGTCGTCTACCCGTCTTAGGTATAAAAGTTAATGGCAGCCAACGAATAAATACATCATACATTTGTTTTTGAGAAAAAAAAAACATCATACATTTAGATTAGCTACCCATTAAATAGTCAGAATATTTAGCAGATGTTAGAGTAATAAGAGATCACATAAAACATTGGGGATTTAGTATTTATAAGTTAAGCCTATACGAACTATATCCTAGGAGGGATGAAGATATACATAATATATGAGTACCTGTAACATCTTGGCAACATTGCTAGCTCCAAAGATTTTATGAACACATGAAAATCTCTCAAGATTTGTCGACGGAAAATATGGTGCAAAGATACAATCACTAGGACATCTTCTTCTCAAAGATTTGCAAGCTGCACATCTCTTTGAATTTGACATCTTCATAATATTCTCTATAATTTTTTAAAATCTTTAGTTAGATTCAAAATCTTTTTCGTAGTTAGTCCTATGAGATTTCGTGATCTTTATATATATATATATATGATCATATGATAAACATTCGAATTTTTAGGAGCTTCTTACTAAGTTGTTCTAATATGGCAATAGTAACGGCTATAAAATAATCCTGTTAGAGAAGGGAATAATATAAGAATGACGGCTAGGTTTTTAAAGGGAAGTAAGAACATCTTTCTTTTATAAAAAAAAAAACATCTTTTTACTTGCAATAGTGTTTTTTTTCGTCACATACTTGCCAATAGTAACAAACGGCTAGTAAGTTTAAACTTGTCCATTTTCAATAAAAAAGAAAAAAAATTCCAAGGAATAAAATATCAAGGAGAGGTGAGTAGCTTGTTTATGCTTTTAACCGTATCCAGTAAGAACTCCAGTGCTCCCTAACCAAACTACGAAAGTAACATTTGTTCTTTCACAATCATATGATTTACCTCAAATTTAATCGACATATCAAGTTATTTAAGGTGCATTTAATTTATCCTTCATCTATTGTGCTCCTATTTTGTTGTTGTCAGTTGTCACCACACTTTATTAATAGTACTATCACTATTGTAAGAATCCAAGTTAATTAACTAAGATTTCACTAAGATTCAGCGCAAAGTTATGGTGCCCCCCGTGAAAAAAAAATCCCTCTAAAATGGGTTTAGACATTTCAATCGGGTTGGTAGGTCGGAAATTTGGGTATAATCATTTTGGTTTTGTTTTTTTTCCGGGTCGGTCATTTTTGGTTTGAAATTTTCGGGTCATAAAGAGTTCGCGTCATGTTTAACCGAATAAGTTTGTACATCTTGTTTTATTCGATAAAAATATTATTTAGTAATATTTAAACCATTTTTTATATCATTTTTTTGTGAAGATATATTATATTTTAACAAATATGAAAATTGTAAAAATTATAATTATGAGTATTTAATTGGATAAACGAATTATTTCGAATAGGTCATGTTCAACCCAGATTTTATCGATTTTTCAAGTTCGATCAATTTCGGATTCTAGTCCATTTTTTGATGTTTGCCAATCGCAACCGACCATTTTCGAGTTCATTTTCAAATAAATTTCGGATCGGATAAATTTCTAACAAGTCTAGTTTAGTCTCCTACACTCCTACCTCCCTCAGACTCACCCTCACTGAATCACTAGAATCACGTGGCGACCACGAGCACAAAACAACGTAAAAAAAAAACAATAAACACTCTTATATTACACTCATCATCAGTCATCACAGTGAAACAGAGCAAAATGCCAAAGAACATAGCACACAAACTGGCAAAACTTACTCAAATGATGATATGATATCATCATCATCATATAAGCATCAAAATACAATCATATTTTACCTCAAAAACACAAGCAAAAAAGAACAAAACAAAAAGCCCACAAGACAATCATTCATTGATTCATTTACTCAAATACCCAACAAGGGAAAATCAAAAAGATTGAATCTTTATCATCCATGGATGAAAACAATGATGAAACACCAATAACCCACTTAGCACAAGACCATATACTATCAATCCTACTATTACTACCCATAAATTCAATCATCTCATTTGCTTTAACATGCAAGAGATTCCACTCTCTTTCATCATCTGAAACTTTGTGGGAGGAACTTTGTAGGAGAGATTGGGGTAGCAGTTGTGTTGATGGGTTAAAAAGGTCATTTCTTGATGATAATAGTATTGTTATTGGTAGGAAACTTCCTTGGTTTAAGCTGTACAAGGAGGTATCTCAGTTGAGCTGTGTTTCTTGCTTAAAGTTAGCTCAACCTGTTGCTGTTGCTAATGAGCTTGTTGTGCCTTGTCCAAGAGCTTCTCATTCACTTAACTTTGTGTCAAATTGTTTGGTTTTGTTTGGTGGTGGTTGTGAAGGAGGTTAGTTTAGCTAGTTTTCTCACTTTCCCATCTCTGATTTCTGCTAAAGTTTTGATCTTTTTAGTTTTCATGCTTTGCTGTTTTTTTTCTGCTTGATGATTGATATGGTGATCTGTGAAACATTGTTATGAAAACTTAAATCTGTTGCTTGGTTTTCAGATTGTTTTAAGAGACAGTAGTGATTGTAAGAAATGCTTATAGGAAGTTCTTGCTATTTGATAATAACAACAACAACAACCGAGTGTAAATCCCCATTCAATGGGGTGCTCGGGTCAGGATGTACGCAACCTTACCCCTTTTTAAGAAAACGGAGAGGTTATTTCGGAGTCTTGCTATTGGATAATGAGATTAATTAATGTCAGTTGCCTTGTGAACTTGTCATTTCAAGTATGAATTATTCTGGAACATAGTACTTAGAATCTTATTAACACTCCCTGATCCAATCATTTGTACTATAAGATGATACTGTATGATCTAGTGACCTACTGTATGGGTAGGAGGTGGGGTCTACCTGCCTCTTCATGATTATTCTCTTTTCCTGTAAACATATTTACATTATTAAGTACAGTATTTAATATGTCTGTTCTGTAGATGATTTGATGTTTGGTAGCCTGATTGAATTTTAGTATGAACAGTAAGCATGTCAAATGTCGACACTTGCAGGCTTTCAGCACATCAAATGGTGTGCTTAGAACTGTCATCATTTTGTTGAATCATAATGTAATAATGTATACAACAACAGCAACAACTCAGTATAACACCATCTCGGATGGGGTCCTGAGGAGGTCTGATGTTTGCAGCCTTACCCAGCGTATATTTCTCATGAATCTGCAGTATCATTAGAGAAATGCTTCCTCTATCATATTGTATTGCACTCATTTACATGCCATGTTCCTAGAGGTCAAGGTTTCTGTCTGGCTGATGGTTTTGCCCTCAGTACTCCGCTGATACTATTCCTTTCTTGTTAAAAACTTTGTTTATTTGTGGTTAAGTTCTAGTTGCTGTATACTATGATAGAATGAGGTTGATAAGGATATTACAGTTGCTGAGAATTATATGTTCGCCTTTCAGGCCGTCATCTGGATGATACATGGGTTGCGTACCTTGGTTATGACTTCAGAACTGTGTTGAAGTGGCAGAAGGTGTCTTCTGGTTTTCCAAGTGGTCGTTTCGGTCATACTTGTGTAGAAATTGACGACTTCCTCGTATTATTCGGAGGGATTAACGATCATGGTATACGTCAAAATGATACATGGGTTGGAAAAATCATTCACAGTGAGTCATTCGGTATAAGATTGATTTGGAGGTTGCTTGACGTGGGTCGAACAGCACCACCACCCCGTGGGGCTCATGCTGGATGTTGCACTGAAAACAGGAAGATGCTTATTCATGGCGGGATTGGCCTAGATGGAGTGAGATTAGGGGACATGTGGATCTTGGAAATCTCAGAGAATTTCCATCATGGAACATGGCATGACATTTCGACCCATCCATCACCATCACCTCGTTCAGGTCATACTTTGACTTGTATTGATGGAAAAAGAACTGTTCTTTTTGGAGGGAGGGCATCTGGTTATGATGTTCTTGATGATGTTTGGCTATTTGATGACTCTGACGGATACCCAAGATGGATACAAGTTTTGTTCAATCTACAAAATATTCCAGGGGGAATCTCACTGCCACGAGTTGGTCATTCAGCTACACTCATACTGGGAGGTAAATTGCTGATATACGGAGGTGAAGATTCCCAGAGACGCAGGAAAGACGACTTTTGGCTGTTAGATGTGAACTCAGTTCCAAGTGTTAAAGTGTACCCTGTTCCAACAAGCTCCATTGCATTATTTACAAAAATGTGGAGAAAGCTGAAAGGTTATGGTAATATTCCTGAATCCCGCTCATTTCATGCAGCGTGTGCTGATCAATCAGGTCGTCATGTGTTTGTGTATGGTGGCATGGTCGATGGAGTAATTCAGCCACCGGACTTGTCTGGTCTCAGGTTCAATGGTGAACTCTTTCTGGTGGAGCTCTTCTTGACCCTAAGATAAACCCATTTGATTTGAGTACTAGCCACCGTTATTAATGGGACTGCATATCTGGTACGAATGCACGATGCATGTCTGACGACGTGATCGACATTACTCTGGTATGCCAATATGCCATATTAGAAGTAGGAAGAAGAGTAAGCAGAAGAAGAGTTGGTTGCTTCGGAGCAAAAATCCACGAGGGTGCAAAATCTATCTGGTATTACTGTATTTGAAGGCTGATTATTGCAGGTAGAAAGTTCAATGGGTTATGCGCAAGACTGATGAAACAAAATAACTGGCTTGTTATGTTATGTCATGTGCTGATATCAGGCAGCCAAAATACACAAGATGTACGCATAAAAACTGTACAGTAAATATCTGTACTTTTGTGTAAATAATAATGCGAGTAAAATCCTTTTGCCTATCTGGGCAGTGGGCACTGTTCCTTGTATTTTCTGTCTTCACTGGGTATCAAAATTACTGAGCAGGTTTATTTCTTCAAATACGCCTCGTTACAATAGAGTTTGAAACTCTCAAAGGAAATAAGATAAATCGTATTACAAGAAATAAGCTATTTTTAAAATATAGGCTTCCAAGTGCTGAAGAGTTTTTACAACTGGGGGCAACAGTACACAATCAACACCTGATTTACAAACACCCTTCTCATGTTACTATGTTAAGGCTCGCTGTTGTAATATTGTTACACAAGTGCCTTTCCCAGAAGTTCTACAAGTATATACACAGTTCAGAAGACAGAAGCTTGAATTCACTTGTATCTCCTACAAACAAATGAATGTAAGCCGTAAATAATACACTTGGTGTGTCTAAAGTCTAATACAGGAAGAATATAACCTACCTAAGAAAAATCTTACAAAAGAATTAATTAGAAGTGCAGCTTAGTTCTCCACATATCTCCCACGACCTTTTTCGGGGAGGGATCATCGGGCCCTTTATCTCGCTGGCCGGATGTAAAGTACAACCAACCATTCCAATATCCAACTAGTGTAGTTTTGACTCGGTAGGGAAGCTGTCCTATCACGGACCATTTCTGCAGCAGGCCTCAACGTTAGTTCAAAAGGAATTGAGCATACACAGCAGCATACTGTACACTTCACATTTCACAGTTCATAACATTTGAAGCAAACCAATTAATAAAGGAAACAAGAAGAGAACTAGGAAAGGAAGAAATAACAGATTCAAATAAACAGAAGCACTGGCAGGTCATAATTTGGAAGACTTAAAACTTCTTATAAAACATTACATAAGCCAATATATTTGAAAATAAAAAAATCGAAACTTGAAGCAAGCATAGAAGCATGAACCTTCACATGATGAACGAAGATTGATATGGGAATAGTTACCTCAGTATTTAAATCAAACCGAAAAACCTCCCTATTCAAGATCATCTTTTTTGTCTCCGGATGTTTATCAGTTGTGCCTCCAGCGATGACAATAGAATTGTTGACTATAGCCCATGCAAACTCAATATGGGAATCTGGCTTTGGCATAGGGGGTAAATTTTTCCACTTCATATCATCATCCAGCATAAACACATCTGCGAAAACCACCTGCAAAAGGTCAAAAGTCATTGACAGTAAGTATCGCCACTCCAGAACCATGTAGTCCAAACAAATATCATTATCAAGCAAACAAGCCTACGACAAACAAAAAACCACAAGAGCTAGCATGTGCGTACACAAAACCTTACGAGTTTCTTATGGAACTACATCACCTGAAATCTCGCATATATGTGAGTATGTGACCAAGCCCTTACTAAGTTACTAGTGAACAGACGATTGTTATGAAGTAACTTAAAAGCCAGTAGCATCAGCATTATTTAAATTAACCACATGCATTTGGCCACCAATGATGTCTGCTCAAATAGCGCTATCACGGAAGAACAAATCTAACTACTTTTGGAAATTGTAAGATGCTGTCTTTCAAATGAGGTTCTCAGTTCTCACCCATTGGTGAAGACGTAGTATCCTATAGAAAAAAGATGCAAAATTAAACCAAAAAGTGCTTACATGATAATTCACCATGGATTTTACGGTTGCTAGAAAGTGAAAATACAAAATCCCTTCAATCACCTTCAGAATGAGGTACCAATCCCATCAAATTAAGTTCTCAGACTCACCTCGTGTCTGCGCGAACACTTAAAGATTGGTGATCCAGGCTTCGCCATGAAATCACCTTCTTGGCCACCAATGACCATCAGTCTATCGTTAACCACAACACACGACCTGCAGAATGGTAAGCACAACATTAAGAAAGAATGTTCAGCAGTAAAGGTAGGTTCAATTTAAGACCTACATCGATAGGAAAGCTTAAGCTTTAGACACATTACTTGAATTGGGAATGTACTTTGTATCATTAAGAAACTGAACATAAATTATGCCATGAAATCAAATATAAACGCAATCTTAGATCAGTATCAGTAATTCTACCAGCTAACATGTTTCAAAAATATGGACCCACATACCTGTGAGGTCCACCACGAGGAATGGGTACTTCAGTTCTCCACTCCTTCTCTAATGGTACACCATCCTTGACAGCCAGACTCCAGTGGTCTAGTTCTGGTGTATAACGATTCACACCACTGCCTCCCATGACATGAAGCCTTCCTCTCCAAAGTTGGGTAGCTGGAGCATACCTTGACATGATCATTTTTCGATTAGGACGGGTATTGACTTTAAATTAAAAATATAGAAGTGACACTTTTAAGGAATAGTTAAAATTTTAATTCATCTATAAATGACAAGCTGCATATCTACCCTAAAGAAAAAGAGAAAGAAAGGTGAGCTGGTCCAGCAAATAGATCTTGCTATAAAATTCTCAAGGCATTAAGCACTGAAGGCCGAAGCCAAGAACTTGATCACAAAACCATAGGTTCACAGAGAAAGACCCTGTTTGAAACAAAGTTGTGACCATGAATTGCTTTCCATGGAATGAAACAAGATACAAGGTACCTACACATGGTTGTCTAGAGTCTAGACCATTTCTGAAAATTAGCTCATTTGGTTGGACACCTACCTAGGAACAGGCAATGGTGGCATTTCCTTCCATTTCCTAGTTTTGGTATCCAGAACAAATGTATGAGCTGTAGGTCCTCGGCATTGTGGACCATACTGTCCGTTGACTATATATATGTATCTACCATCTGTTGCCATTCCCAAATGAGAATGTGCCATTTCCTTAGGCATATCAAACCGCCCCACCCAAGTGTTGCTTGTAAAATTGTAAACATCCACATGAGAGTGCACCTGTGCATCATAGAAGAAATAAAATAAGCAAAAGGAAAGGCACATTATTTCAAACCACATTATTTCAAAGAGACAGCTGAGCATGAACATACATAGCAAGTACACTAAAAAAATCCATATCACACAGCTATATAGAAATCATATGAGAAGCATGTACATAAAACTCCACATGAGACTATGAGAGGCGTCTCCTCCACAGTTCCAAAAGTGTATAAGATTACAGTGTGTAGAGAAACAAATACACTAATCCATGACCCTGACATTAGTTCACCCATGGTTCTTAATGACCAAGTTAAAGCTACAAGATATAACAAGCATGTCAAGAGATCCATAAGAACAGCTTTCTCAAGAAAAGTGCAGTTGCCAACTATGCTTACAATATTGATGTTTTCATATCCAGCAAAAACAAAGAACAGATCCTTAATTTGTATCGCAGCTCCGTCTAGACGAGACACAGGAGCTGAAGGCATTTTCTCCCATTCTAATTCTGGTGCTGGTAAATCAGCAAAAGTAGCTGACAGTTTTCTCGGTGGAACTTTTTTTATTATCTTATCTTCAACCTTCAACAGAAAACAGAGAACACGACAATAAGATTAGATCAACAACTTGTTAAATCCATACTATATTATCATTCACCATCCAAATATAATAATAAAAAAACAGTATAATACGTAAGAAAAATTGTTCCAGAATATTGCCTCCTCCGGCCAGCAGATGGATGCAGATTATCAGAAAGACGCACTGAAGCAACAATTTTAATCACCATGTCAATCACCATAAGTAGGCGCTTTTGAATGCCATGATTAAAAATTTGAAGGTTTCTACACCTTGCAAGGGAAGGTATATCTATATATTCTCCGTAATGAAAATTGTTCATCCCCCCCCC